>CALSFV010000534.1:0-46896 GCA_943737045.1 Parapristionchus giblindavisi
GAATGAAGTAGAGGTATTTAAGATGAAGAAGAGGAAGAAGAAAGGATAGGTGACCACTCTTCCGTTTTCTCTCCCTCTTCGATCTCTCCCTCTCCCTCTTCGATCTCTCCCTCTCCCTCTTCGATCTCTCCCTCTCTCCCTCTCTCTCTCTCTCTCTTCTCATATAATCTGATCTCATAATGAATGGTTCGTCTCCATATAAGATCATCTATTCTTTTCACAACTATGGGAGATCTTATGGACATACAAGAAATGAACAACTACAGTAATCATGAAAAAGAAGCAATAGAGCATACATCTCGAGGGGTTGAATACACGAGTCAAATAGTATGATTCATAGAATTGAATGAAATGATAGAGAGAGAGAGAGTACTATGAAATTGGCGGATGTCCGAAGAGTAGCCAAAGACAGAGTGAGTTAGTGTCAAAGAGAAGAGGAGGAGAGGAGGAGAGGGGGGAGGGGGGGGGTTAGAGAAAGAGAAGAGGAGATGAGACGTAGACTGTGTAGATGTGTGAAGCAAAAACACTCAATGAAGAGAATAACCAATTGGTAGTATAAATATGATTATAGAATTGAATGAAAGAAATAATAGATGGGAAGGAATGGTGGAAGAAGGGAAAGGAGAGGGAGAGAGGAAAGGGTAGAGGGAGAGGGTTGGAAAGGGGAGAGGGAGAGGGAGAGAAGGGAGGGGGAACTACGATCAACCATTCTATGATATCGTTCAGATAACTTGAATGATGAATAAAGATCAGAATAATATACATAAAACTACCGTAACTCAGATTAGTTCAATAGGTCAGATAATGGGTCAAATATCAATTCATATATAAGGAAGTATGTGAGATTATAAAGGGAGCTTTAACTATAGTTGACAGGTGTGAGAAGTCAAAAGAAGAAGGAACCATTGTTGATCTGTCCCTATAGGGTCTATCTCTCCCTCTCCCTCTCCTTTTCCCTCTCACTCTCCCTTTCTCTCTCCATCTCCTTTTCTCTCTCCCTCTCCTTTTCTCTCTCCCTCTCCTTCTTTCTTCCTCTCCCTCTAAGTTACCTCTACTGTACAGTCAAAACAAATGTTCTTTGTCCACAGCGTAATTGGTACAAATTAGTTGTAGAATATGAGAAGTGACCCATGATGATACATTGAAGGAGAAGAATAGAGATGGAGGAAGGAGGGGAGGAGGAGGAGAGAGAGGGGGGAGGAGGAGGAGAGAGGGGGAGGGGGAGGAGAGAAAGGGTGAGGAGGAGAGAGAGAGGGGAGGAGGAATGATACTATTGTTGAAGAGTAGTTGGTTGGATCAACATATATCACAGAAGAAGATGTATATGAAGAATTATAGCGCACAAGAAACAGCGGAAAACGGAAAATGGCGAGTTTCAAGGGTCTGAAAAAGTACCCTGGAAAACCGAAAATGGAAACTCGAAAATCCTAATTCATGAACTCCTGGTAGGAAATGCCTTATAATTTGAATTGTGTATTTGTGAATATTTTGAATATTGACGAAAACTACCGTATACCTCAAACTGGCATTTCGTGTCAGGAGTTCATGACATTAGGGGTCCTTTTTCCAGGGTAATTTTAGACCCAGAAACTCGCCATTTTCCTTTTTAACCTGTTTCTCCATCAAATACGAAAATGAAGTATAATAATAAAGTTTGATTGAAATACAATATAATGTAATATTGATGTAATATAAAGAAATGTCTGAAATAAGTTATTGAATAAGAAAGAGAAAAGATGAATATAGGCATTTAGATGAGATATTGAGAATGATAATTCATTGGATGAAAGATCTCTTCTATATCATATCCATCTGTCATCATCAACAATGATCATCTATTCATCAAAGAAAGTCAAGTATCCTATACCCTCCCTACCCAAATTGGACCCCCATTTTGAGGTCTGCCTGTCCCTCTCCCTCTTGGATCTCTCCCTCTCTCAACCTTAGATCTCTTTGATTTCTCCTCCCACTAGAAGTCGAAGATGTCTAATTATCGTTCTCATAAAGAAGAGACGACTCTGTGATTGTCCTTCGGGGGAGGCCATAACGGATAGAGAGTTAGAAGGAGAGGGGAGACTGAGAGGGTGAGAGGACTGGAATATGGTAGATCATAAACCAGATTTGAATATGTTTCATCTTCGTTCATTCATATGAGGTAAGGATGGAATGGTTGTCATTGTGACAACAAAGGAGGCGATATATGATGAGTGAAGGAGAGATCTACAGATTAGAATGGAGCGGGAGAAGGGAGAGGGAGAGGGAGAGGGAGAGGGAGAGGGAGAGGGAGAGGGAGAGGGAGAGGAGAGATCTTAGATGGAAAGATACCGGAAAGAGATACAAGAGTCTGTGATAGATAACCGGAAGAAAAAAAGAAGAAGAAGAAAGTTTACGATGAGTTATTGTATAATATATGAAGGAGAGAAGATGATATATTGTGAGAGATTAATGATATGAATGGAACAGAAGGAGAATGAAGAGATAGAGGATGAAAGTCAGAGGAGAAAGGGAGAGGGGGTGGGAGAAGGAGAGGGAGAAGGAGAGGGAGAAGGAGAGGGAGAGGGAGAAGGAGAGGGAGAAGGAGAGGGAGAGGGAGAGGGAGAGGGAGAGGGAGAGGGAGAAGGAGAGGGAGAGGGAGAGGGAGAGGGAGAAGGAGAGGGAGAAGGAGAGGGAGAAGGAGAGGGAGAGGGAGAGGGAGAAGGAGAGGGAGAAGGAGAGGGAGAGGGAAAGGGAGAGGGAGAAGGAGAGGGAGAGGGAGAAGGAGAGGGAGAAGGAGAGGGAGAGGGAGAGGGAGAAGGAGAGGGAGAAGGAGAGGGAGAGGGAAAGGGAGAGGGAGAAGGAGAGGGAGAGGGAGAAGGAGAGGGAGAAGGAGAGGGAGAAGGAGAGGGAGAAGGAGAGGGAGAGGGAGAGAGAGAAGGAGAGGGAGAAGGAGAGGGAGAAGGAGAGGGAGAGGGAGAGGGAGAAGGAGAGGGAGAAGGAGAGGGAGAGGGAAAGGGAGAGGGAGAAGGAGAGGGAGAAGGAGAGGGAGAAGGAGAGGGAGAAGGAGAGGGAGAAGGAGAGGGAGAGGGAGAGAGAGAAGGAGAGGGAGAGGGAGAGGGAGAAGGAGAGAGAGAAGGAGAGGGAGAGGGAGAGGGAGAGGGAGAAGGAGAGGGAGAAGGAGAGGGAGAAGGAGAGGGAGAAGGAGAGGGAGAAGGAGAGGGAGAGGGGACTTAGGGGATGACAGTCAAGTCAGAGGGAAAATGTTGTATGGGGATGTATAGAACGTAGGTATGTACTTGAGTAGTAGAAACAATTG
The DNA here is from genome assembly GCA_943737045.1 of Parapristionchus giblindavisi. Lineage (NCBI taxonomy): Eukaryota > Metazoa > Nematoda > Chromadorea > Rhabditida > Diplogasteridae > Parapristionchus > Parapristionchus giblindavisi. The sequence goes on from CALSFV010000534.1 coordinate 3,293, forward strand.
TCGGTATCTGAAGAGAAAAGAAGAGATGACGAGTAAATGAGGGGGTTGACAGAAGGAGAGGGAGGGGGGGAGGGAGAGGGAGAAAGGGAGAGGGAGGGAAGGAGAGGGAGAGATGTTCTAAGAGGGAACGGCAATAATGTATGAGTAGATACTGTTTGGGGGTATAAGATTAGGTAATAAAGTGTGACCCATGCGTGTATCGGGTTACTGTATTCGACTATTACAATGAATGAATGAAGATAATGAGAGAATAATATGAGATATGAATAGATGTGTTGAGTAAGTTGGCATGAAAATGGATATGAATTGTATGTAGACAATCAATCATTATTGATTTATCATAAACACCAATAGTGGAAGAATGGAGAACTAATTAAATTATGTTAAGAAAAATTCATTGTTTTGACTCTGAAACACATTGTGAAGTTACTTAAAAGCATGATTCGAAGGACTACCTATAGAATCTCTACCTATCTCGTCCCCATCCCTTCTCCCTCTCCTCCCTCTCCCTCTCCCCCTCTCTCTCCCTCTCTCTCTCCCTCTCCCTCTCCCTCTCCCTCTCCCTCCATCTTCCGCATCCTTCCACTCTTCCATTCATCTTCTACGATTATAGGTCCTAATTGAGTTATGCTCTCGTTGTGTAGAAGATAGAAGTAGAAGAGTGCGTATGCAATAGAGTGACTATTCACATATCACACCATCTACCGTATACGCATAATATCGATCACTATCTCAATTACAACTATTACAGTATTTTTTACTAAATATATATAATATATTATACTTACATAGGTGCAGAAAATGGTTAAATGTGTTGATATGTTATGAATTACCGTAACCCATGAAGTACAGTATTCAGAATGAATTTCCGTAACCCATGAAGTACAGTATTCAGAATGAATTACCGTAACCCTTGAAGTACTGTATTCAGAATGAATTACCGTAACCCATGAAGTACAGTATTCAGAATGAATTACCGTAACCCTTGAAGTACTGTATTCAGAATGAATTACCGTATTCTATTGGATATGGGAAACAGATGCTAATGAGTTTTGGATCGTTTACGAGATTACTTGTGTCTAGAGCATGTAACATGTGGTTAGTGGAGATGAGATGAATAGAGGAAGAGGGAGAGGGGAAGAGGGAGAGGGAGAAGGAAAGGGAGAGGGAGAGATACTCATAATGGGGTAGTGATACGATGGTTGTCCCTAACCTATTAGGAAACTGAATGAGAATAGTAATTCATGAGATAATTTGAATAAAATAGAGAAGAGAATAGAAGAAGATGATAGAGATGAAGGGAATGAAGCTGAATTTATATTGAAACATTAGAATATTTCCTTATTTTACAAAATCAAGTATATGAATATAGGAACAATTATGAGAATTAAGATCGCAAAAGGTTTGTAGAAAGGTAGTAGATGTAAGTAAGTATAAGGAATATAATGGAATACATTCAATGATGATCGGTATCTCTTTGATTCATTGATACTTGAATAGAGAATGAAAGAGAATGATGAGAAAGTTTCGATCATTCGATCATATATTCATTATGTAATGAGACAAAGAGAAAAGATTCCCTCCTTCAGGAATTCCCAATCAATAAATCAATAAGGAAAAAGAATCAAGGCTAACGAAGGAGACAATTGATTTCTTAAGGGACTCCCGCAGTGATTAACATGGTTCATACTGTAAGGAAATTAGTGTGAGAAACAATGAGAAATAGAAAGAACCAAGTATGTGAATAGGGTTCACCCGAACAAACTCGAGGATATCGATCTTGAAGGAACTAATTCAAAATATCTTATCGATTGATTCTACCGTAATCCTTCTTGTCGATCATTCCATTCAAGATTACGTATACAGTAATACAATCCATACTTGAGTGATGTACAGTGTACTAGAAGACAGAAGGAGCACCTGTGGAGGATTCAAGAATGATGAAGGAAGGGAGAGGGAGAGGGGAAGAGGGAGAGAAGAAGAGGATAAGGGACAGAGGGACATAGGGAGAGACTATCCTTAGACATAAGGAACGACCGAAATACGATATGAGAAATGAGTGATTAGAGTAGAGAGTGTAGTGATAGAAGAGAGTATAGAGATAGAGATAGATGAGAGAGTATGGAGAATGAAGAGAGTACAGATGGAGACAGAACCGGAAGTAGAGGTTAAGAGGGAGAGGGAGAGGGAGAGAGAGAGGGAGAGGGAGAGGGAGAGGGAGAGGGAGAGGGAGAGGGAGAGAGGAGAGGGAGAGGGAGAGGGAGAGAGGAGAGGGAGAGGGAGAGGGAGAGAGGAGAGGGAGAGGGAGAGGGAGAGGGAGAGGGAGAGGGAGAGGGAGAGGGAGAGGGAGAGGGAGAGAGGAGAGGGAGAGGGAGAGGGAGAGGGAGAGAGGAGAGGGAGAGGGAGAGGGAGAGGGAGAGGGAGAGGGAGAGGGAGAGGGAGAGGGAGAGGGAGAGGGAGAGGGAGAGGGAGAGAGGAGAGGGAGAGGGAGAGGGAGAGGGAGAGAGGAGAGGGAGAGGGAGAGGGAGAGGGAGAGAGGAGAGGGAGAGGGAGAGGGAGAGGGAGAGGGAGAGAGGAGAGGGAGAGGGAGAGGGAGAGGGAGAGGGAGAGGGAGAGGGAGAGGGAGAGGGAGAGGGAGAGGGAGAGGGAGAGGGAGAGGGAGAGGGAGAGGGAGAGGGAGAGGGAGAGGGAGAGGGAGAGGGAGAGGGAGAGGGAGAGGGAGAGGGAGAGGGAGAGGGAGAGGGAGAGGGAGGGAGAGGGAGAGGGAGAGGGAGAGGGAGAGGGAGAGGGAGAGGGAGAGGGAGAGGGAGAGGGAGAGGGAGAGGGAGAGGGAGAGAGGAGAGGGAGAGGGAGAGGGAGAGGGAGAGAGGAGAGGGAGAGGGAGAGGGAGAGGGAGAGAGGAGAGGGAGAGGGAGAGGGAGAGGGAGAGGGAGAGAGGAGAGGGAGAGGGAGAGGGAGAGGGAGAGGGAGAGGGAGAGGGAGAGGGAGAGGGAGAGGGAGAGGGAGAGGGAGAGGGAGAGGGAGAGGGAGAGGGAGAGGGAGAGGGAGAGGGAGAGGGAGAGGGAGAGGGAGAGGGAGAGGGAGAGGGAGAGGGAGAGGGAGAGGGAGAGGGAGAGGGAGAGGGAGAGGGAGAGGGAGAGCAACTGTTAGGACTGTATTACGCCATACACAGGAAATTGTGATACATGATGAAGGATATGGAAATAAATGGATAGAGAATAAGATATTGAGAAAGAACGATAAAGGGAATAATCATTGATCTTTCAGAATCTTGAACATCTGCTGAAGAAATTTGGAGTATTATCGTTACATTGATCTACCTTTTTATAATGTATTCGTTTAAAAAATAATAATTTTCATGCGGGATAACTAACTGTATTTTAACATAAACAATTTTTAAAAAAACAGTTGAAATTCAATAAAATATACTATGTATATTGTATCTGTGCACTAAACCCATGTGATGAAGTCGACGAAGTTTATGTAGAGCAAAAATATTTTATGTTCAAAAATATTTCACCTTCACCAAAACGTGGTCTCGTGGTGTAGTGGTTATCACGTCTGCTTTACACGCAGAATGTCGCCGGTTCGATCCCGGCCGGGACCTTTTGCATTGCAATTTTTATTTTATATGTTTCTATTTCTGTCGAACGAATCCTACAGCATTCTACAGTATTATTTTGTACTGCAGCAGAATGAATAAAAGTAGAGTTGCATGAATATTATGAAATATATCGGGCTATATAAATGTATTTTCTCCACAGAAATTATTCATGAAAATGCAATAAAATCTTATGTTCTCCCTACCTGATCTTTGATCTTTGATCTTTGTTCCATAGAATGTGAAAAAAATGAGTGTTTAAATTAGAAATAGATATTCATTTGAGATGAGTGAATCATCTGGAAATGGAATAGGAGTATTGATATTATGGCTCGTTAAAAAATAGTGGAAAACCGAAATCGGCGACTTTCCACCCGTTAAAAAAGTACCCGGAAAGTCGAAAATGGAAACACGAAATTTGTATTCGCGCGCGCGCAAAGAGGTGCGGGAATTCAAAATTCCGACAGCGAATTTTCGCGGATTCTATTTTTAGCAAGAAGGAAGTTGAATTTCCATTTTACTGCTAAAAATCGGTGACGGAAAGTCGGAATTTGAATTCCCGCACCTCTTTGCGCGCGCGCGAATTCAAATTTCGTGTTTCCATTTTCGACTTTCCGGGTACTTTTTTAACGGGTGGAAAGTCGCCGATTTCGGTTTTCCACTATTTTTAACGAGCCATAAGACTATTGGAAAGGACGCATAGGTCATATTTCTAGATATACCTGAGAAGAGAGAGAGGAAGGGAAAGAGAGGTGGAAGGAGAGAGAAAGAGGAAGGGAGGGGAGGAGAAGAGGTGGAAGAAGAGAGAGGGGGAAGGAGAGATATCGGGTCCTCAGGATGCGGAAAGTAGTAAGAAGGAATTGAGACATTCTCTTATTGAACAAAGATAGTAGACAATAGAGATAAACGGCGGATGCTGTATTGGTAGGGAGAGGGAGAAGGAGAGAGAAAGGGAGAGGGAGAGGGAGAGGGAGAGGGAGAGAGGTATAAGACTGAAATAGTAGTACATTGGAAATATGGACGAATTAGATGGCAGAATAGACTAAAAAGGAAGAGAAGACAAAAATAAAGAAGAAGACGAAGAAAAGTAATTAGATATATCGTCTTTTATCTATTCACAAATACTTATTTTCATTTCAAGAATATTAAGGAATCGAAGATTCATGGAAGTTTGAAATGAATGAATAGTTGAGACTTTTGATGAATTGGAAGAAAATATAGTATATGAAGAGAATGAAGATGTTCAATTGAAGAAGAAGAAGAATTGAAGATGTGAATCTGATTAGATTGAGAGAGGAACACAGGAGGAGGAGGAGGAGGAGGAGAGAGAGGGAGAGGGAGAGGAGCATAAGGAGAGGGAGAGGGATAGGAGAATAAGGGGAGGGAGAGATCCAAGTGGGATACCAAACGAAGCCTCTAGTACGATCACTGAACCATAACAATTTAGTCTTCCATGATTTGTAACTATGACTCAAGAAAGTTCTATAGTATATACACTTCAATATATATCATAGATATTAATTGATCTACTAATTGTAAGATAATAATATTAATGATTATATCTGACGATTGAGAGACATTAAAATGATGAAAGAATACGAAGTATGAATGAGTTCTCCCTTTAATCTTTTCATTCTTAATATAAACAATAACAATGATATAGTCCTTATTGTGAATGAATTCAATAGAATAAAGAAGAGATTGTTGTTCTCTTTGAGTAAATGAAATAGACAATCACATTCACACTTCTCACACTTCACAAATTCTTTTTGTTCTGATTATGAAAAAGACGAATATACTGTAAGTGATTACATTCATTCAATCGATATTATACTTATAGATTAGTTATTAAGCCACGTTTTCAGAAAATCAATTTCATAGTGAATTGCCACGGGATTAGTCAATGATCTTTGTAAAGGAAGGACTTTTGTAATTACAAATAAAAAGGTTAATTTGTATCTCATTCTCCTTGTTGGTAGAAAGAATGAACAGAGTTCATGGATATCTTTATCTGAACTGACACTTCTATGTAATGTCTGAATGAGGTAAAGAGAGACAATGAAGAAGAGGTCGTGTATAGAATGAGAGAGTATAGATAGATAGAGAGGGAAGAGAAGAGATAGAATGGTCTCTTATTCTTTCTCATTTCCCGCCTTTTCCCTCATTCATATTGTACACGATACATCTCTTCATTCTTTACTAATTTCTGTTTATTATCATTTCCGTATATATTGTTGTATTATGCGATAATGAGAAGATCGCCACTGGAACTAAAGTCATTTGTTCGCTCTAACAATGTTCTAATTATAATCTTTTTAAATACTAAGCAAAATGTCACATTTTAAATGTGTTATGAACTTTGCTTCAAGTTATCGCTACGGTGAACGGTGGGTCGGATAGATGATTTACAGTTTTTTTTAATATTAAATTGTTGCAAGAATGAACTAATAATTTTAGTTTCTGTAACGATCGCTGCCTTATCATCGATAACATTTTTAAAAATCATTCCTCCGCGATCGCTTTTCAATTTCCTTATTTGAAACGTTCGTATTCTGCTATGCTGCCTCCTTTTCGCATTCATTGTTTTCATGTTTGATCTCTGATCTTTGATCTTTCATCTCTGATCTCTTTTTAGATGGGTACTCCAACAGACTTTAGTCATTTGCAACAGGATGATCATGAACCAATTCTATCAATAAGATGTTCTGCCCCTCCTTCTCATCTATTAGAACAAAAAGCATTCAATACTGGACAATTAGGAGCCAGAACACTACCAACTACGGTATCTATTAATTGAAATTGATCTCTGATCTTTTCTGCTCAATCGATAATGTTCAGAGCAAAGAAGAAGAAGAAGAGAATATGACTCCAACTACCAATCAATATTCTACACCTGAGAAGATCATTATTGATCCACAGGTATTCTATTCAGTTCACTTTCTTAGATGAATTCAGTCAATAGTAAATAGATTACAGTAATTATTCATACTAATCAATATTCAGGGTGAAGATAGTTTGAGTTGCGATAATGGACCTCTATCATTTATTCGATCGATAAAATCAATAAATGATAATTCAAATCTAAGTCGATGTAGTGTAGACACATCAGATACAACTCCTGAGAAGAAGTAAGTCATTCATATATTTCTCATTTACATTTTGAATCTCATTCATTTCTCAACGAACATCAATTTCTGCTCATTTCGTCTTGATTGAACTAATTATTGATTTGGTTGAGTATTTAATTATTGATTGATTGTTTGTTCAGAAATAAGTTTACTCCGGATAAGAAATCAATGAGAAAGAAGAGAAAAGGAGAAGAAACACCAAGAACTGATAAGAAGATCACTGATTTCATTAGAGTAATTTATTCATTGATATTCAATTATCCTCCTATCGATTGATTGCTTATAATCTTGATTATTTGAGTCAAGTCCTAAACGTCTTCGTATTGGTATTCCATCTACTTCAATTCCTTCAATTATATCATCATCTGAAGATTCTACTCCATCTAATACAAGAGGTTCAATATTATTATTATAATCATTGGTTTATGGAGGTTCAATCCATTACACAATCCATCTACATACTCAATATTAATCAGAATAATCGAAGAATTCATATTTGACCAAATTAATCATAATGAATATTCAGATGGATTTGATCAACTTCCAATAGGAATTGATAGAGAAGTTCAAACAGATACAATTGAGAAGAAAGCTAATTCTGATGAGGTTTGTATCATATTTCATATTGAATGGATCATATTTTTGGGTGAATAAATTATATTGAGAGATTGAAAGATCTTTGAATGTAATAAAATTTGTTTGGAGGATAGATTAAAACGTATATCTCAGATCTCCTGTAAAAGTGTATGAAAATAAGAACCTTTTTGCACATGAAAACATTGTTTGAAATTGAATTTGTTTTTGTTTTTTTGAATTTGAAATTGAAAAAATATATAATATCTATTTGAGCTGATGAAATACAAACGAGCTTATGAAGAAGCAATGAAGAAGAATAATGAATTGGAGATGAAGATAATAGATAAAGATAGAAGAAATGAAGAAAGTAAAGAAACTATACGAAGATTACTTATTGAACAAAATGAATCTGAAAGAAAGGTTATCATAGTATTATTTATTATGAGGTACTGCGACTTACGGGAAAATATATTTCTAGCATGCCATAAAAAAGAATCTTGATGAAAATAAAGATTACTGTAGATATGAGATTGGATTACGGTATATTATCGATTTAGGCTCTTCGTAAAAGAACTTCAAACGATAAACGACGATTAGGAAAATTGAAATTGAGAAGACATGGAGAAACATTTGAAAGAGTCTTTGTGGATGGATATGCTGTTGATGATATTGGAAAGAAGTTACAGGTTGTCATTTAGAGAATTAAGTGGTACGATGTAAATGAGAATGTATAGGCTATAACAAAGAAGAAGAACGAATTAGCAAATGCAGTAGTAGTTTTGAAGAAGAGGAAACCAATAACTAAAGAAAAGAATACGTATGTTTATATTTATTCATGATCAATATCTATCTTTGAAGATTACAAAATTACTTTTCACACTTGAAAATGATTGTATTGGTTTTGTAAATTGATTAATTTAAATGAATAATTGGGGTAGAATAATTGTAGATCTCGTTCATTAACTGCACAATTGAATGCAATGGTAGTGAATGGAATGAATACTCCATCTATTCCTTCTTCGATTGATGATGGTTTCATTCTACCTGAAATACCTCTTACTCTACAAGAATACTCTGAAAGAGTGAGACATACCTCAGACGGGTTTGGTTATTATTGATTGATTATCATTTAGGAAGAAGTATTGAGATTATTGAATCTACAAGTGAAGAAAGAAGAAGCTGATATACAAATAGAGAAAGAAAATGTATGGTTGTGAATTCTTTAAAACTAAATAAATGCATTTATTTAAGTTAGAACGAGAGAGAACTTTTCATATTCGAGAGATGAAAAGAGCAGAAAGTGAAGAAAGTAGTAGGTATGGAACAATTATATACTATTTCTATTATTTTAATATATAATAAAATGAGATGAAACATTAAATGAATTATTAATAGTTACATTTCAGATATAAAAATCATGAGATTCTCAATAAACGATATCTTCCTCTATCACTATTAGGAAAAGGTGGAAATGGGTCAGTAAATAATCAATAATGATCTACCATTGAAATATCTATTGATTTTCAGAGAAGTATGGAAATCATATGATCTAGATGAAAATCGATATGTCGCTATCAAAATTCATCATGTGAATAAAGAATGGAGTGAAACATATCGTGTCAACTATGTTAAACATGCATTCAGAGAAAAGGTATACCATAGTTCATCGATTGATTAGTCAATCAATAATTTAGAAAATCCATCAAACACTCAATCATGAGAGGATAGTACAATTTCTTGATGTCTTCACGATCGATAATAACTCTTTCGCTACAGTAAGCACATATACAGTAATGATTCTATACAATATATTGATTGATCGGTTAAGGTAATGGAATGTTGTACGGATATCGATCTTGACTTTTATCTCAAACAAAAGAGACAAATATCAGAGAAAGAAGCAAGAAATGTTATTATGCAGGTATTGTATATAAATTATTATTTAAAGTCCAACGAATATTTTCGCAAACAAACTGTTAAGACGCACTATTTATTTAATGCTAATTCAATGTAATGTTGATCGCTATAAGATTCGAATCCGCTACAAAATATCACTATACTAAGGGGTATATTTAACTTTTTGCATATCACTATTTATCAAGATATTTGCATGATCATTCGCACTAATCCCCCTGTAATTGATGTTTTTCTTAGATAACTTCTGCTTTGATGTATCTATCAGAGAGAAAGATTATTCATTATGATCTTAAACCTGCTAATATTCTTCTTGAACATGGTACAACCAATGGAGCAATCAAAGTTACTGACTTTGGTCTATCAAAGGTATAATAGATAGATCATTCAATCAATATTCAATTGATTATATAGGAAATGGAGAATAGTGATGATGTTGACTCTATGGAATTGACTAGTCAAGGAGCAGGAACATTATGGTATTCATATATTTATCCATCTTAACCATTGATTGAGTAAAAATAATGTTGTTCATTTAGGTATCTTCCACCAGAAACCTTCGTAGTTGGTACTCCAAAGATTTCACCTAAAGTCGATGTTTGGTCTCTTGGAGTGATTCTCTATCAATGTATTTATGGAAAGAAGGTCTCTCACAACGATATCATGGTTACGGTAGATCTATCGATTGATTGATTGTAGCCATTCGGGGATGGTCAAACACAACAGAAGATCATGCAAGAGAAGATAATTATGAAAGCGACTGAAGTGCACTTTCCTATTAAACCATCGGTACTGTAGATACATCTTCGATGATGATCGTGAACTGATTTTATTTTTATCTTTCAGATAAGTCCAGCATGTCAGAGTTTTATTCGTCGTTGTCTTCAATATCATAAAGATGATAGAGCAGATATATTTGAATTGGCTGAACATGAATTCTTGAAGTTTGGATCAAGATCTGAAAAGGTACTGTATCTAGTGTTTCAGTCTATCAATGATCTTTGATCTTTCAGAAGTTTTCCACTCCAGCGTCTCCTTCTACACGATTGATGAATACAATGGATGAATCATGAATTGATCTCAATCTCCGCCCATTTCATTATATCGATGTATTTATGAGAATTATATGATGAAGAAAAGATAAACGGGATTTCATTCATTTATCATAATTGATGTCTACATTTTTTTTAAATCAGCAATTAAAATAAGGAAAGTTTAATGGGATTAGAGTTCGTCATTCTCTCACGAGCCTGACATTAAATTATTTGTTATGCCCAATATTATAGGGTTGGGACGTATTGGTGAAACAAATGATGTGAGCCCAATACGATTACAACCATTCCAAATGCAGACACAACAATTTTTTACACAATATTTATTTTAAAAATATTACGAATAAAATAAACTGTTTGAATGAGCAAGACTAAATATTTGATTCATCCCGTTTTTTTTTAAATCTGCGGATATTCAATTTTACTTTTGCTTTGTTAGAAAATTAGTGGTATCATTATTGATTATTCGCGGGAAAAAAGTTCTCGGAAAATTTCGAAAAATCTAAATTCGCTTTAATAAATAAATTTTCATATTTTTACTCTCGATTGTTGCTTTATCGTTCTTCTGCCGGCACTACTTCAGAATAGGGTACCAGACCAAAATAATAGTATAATTGCCTAATATAAACGTCCTTTCCTTTGTGTTAATTTCATTTTTCACGTCCTTTTGGACATGCCCGGTGCACTGGTACCCTATTCTGAAGTAGTGCCCTTCTGCCTTTCTTTCTGTGAATCGGTCGGTTGGACTATTCTCTCACCATTCTTGACTACACTCGTCTTTCCATCAAGAGATCAACAGTTGAGTCCCCTCATAGAAGACTTTGGAAAGTCAGGAGCGGCACTTCCATCTTGTCAAACAGGCCTATTGGACGAACAACAAAGTTTTCGTGGGTTATTCGACTATTCTAATAAAGTTTCATATGCGGAGGTTATCTTGAATGGAGATGAATTCTCTCATTGTCAGAAACGAACGGATAGATCTTGTGGATAAGAAGATTCCCCCCTTTTTACCCCCTCTGCATTTAATGCTGTCAGGATAAATATTAAGCAGGGATACGTTAGTTGTAAGGCAAATTGATCGAACTTCAATTTTTGAAGAAGTATTTTCGTATACGGGCAGATTAACATAGCGATTGGATTGTCTCCCGAAAACTGTAATTATCGAAAATTTGGATATAACATGAAAGGTACGAAAAGGAGAGACTAACAAGTTAAGTTAGTTTGTAAGCTTAGATCCGTTATCAGATGATCTTATGATGATAGAATGAGTACCTTTCTCGTGATATCCTTCTTCTCTTGCGAAATACTCCCTCTCTCCGTCTCTCCTTCTCCCTCTACTTATCTATCATTCTATATAAACACTCTTCTATTGAAGAGACATAACTACACTCTCTTTCTCATTTTTTTATCTATTCTCCTTTTCCGTACAAATAATTCAGTTCAACTTTGATCATTTACCATTTGATATACATATAAAATTAGAAGAAAATCTTTTATTGATCGAATTGATAATTGTCATTTATCACTGAAATCGATATCGCTTACCATACCCCAAACAATAACCCATCATTTTCTCGCTTCTATTTCATATTGAAATAATATAAATGAAATGTTCGATGGTATTTATCTCATTTTCAAATTATTTGTCTTAACCATATTATCACGTGATTCTTATCAATAGTAAAATAGAATAAATATTATTAATAGATTATGACATCATCAAAAGATAAAGTTAGTTTATATGATGAAAGAATTGACAGGAAGAAAGATGATGGAATACTTTATTGTGATGAATGGTCTGAGGTTAGATATTCACAATTATTCATTTCATTTTAACAATTAAATTATACCCACGATCTTTCTTTGTTGAACTATTAATGATAATAAGGAAACAGTGGATAATATTTTATCTTTGGAAATGATTTAATTCAAGATTCGTAATGGAGAATTAACTATAACATGGTACTACTTTCCAATAGCTACATCGTTGAAGATCAAAACATCAAATATCAAAGGAATATATTATAGGTAATGACTTCCTGAACAGAATATCTAATCAAGACCTTATACAGATGACCACATTTCTAGTTATTTTAACTCATTACCTAGTATCTATTATGAAAGTATACTTTCGTTACGTCATTTCAGAGAAATAATATTTACAGAGTACAAAACCTTTCGAATGATATTGGAGTAACAAAGAATTGGGGAATGTCATTATCTCCATGTTGGTGGGCATGTGATATGAAGAGGTATCGTCCACTTCATCATTTTTTTTTATCTCAAACCTTTTCGTTTTCTGATAATTGAAAAATCCTTACCAAACTTTTAGGTAACATTTTTCGGATTAGATTTTGCCAAAAATTGGTTGTACTAGATGTTAATTCTTTTTGTCTCCGATAAGATTAGTGAAGTGTAAAGATTTACTTGACTTTTGATATATTGAATAATTCAGAGGATTTCGTTCAAATGCAGCAGAAAGAGGATTTTACAATGTAGCCATAGATTGTGGAGAGGGAACACTCAAGGTTCTTTAACATACTATTATTATTAATATCGTCTTTGATTATAGGGATTCACAACAAATAATATTCATGGATTCCTTGGAGTACTTCGTCCTCAAATTGGATTTGATTGTATTATTAGAAATGAATTCCCATGGTGAATTCATTCATTATCCTTATTGTACATTATACAGTTCATTAAATTCATTTCATAATACATTCACATTGTCTTTAACTTCAAACAGTCTATCTCAATTAAAATTGAATCATATTATTTGCATTTTTGAAAAAGTCACAAAAGTGAAAAAAAACTTCAAGTATACTATTAGGTTAAGAGTTGGAAGAATTCAATATTAAAAATTTGTAAATGAATATGAAATACTATGAGTTATTGATATCAATATGATGTAATCCATTATTTGATGAATTGAATGTTTGTCCAATAAATGGAATGATATTTAATTGACGACGAAACTCGTTTCGATACTCACAACTGCAATTACATATCATGTCTTTATATTTTTTTCCAAAAAAAATTACGTAATTAGCAATATTAAGCAAAATAAATACCTTGTGGCGTAATAAATAAAATAATTGGCGAATAAGGAAACATTGACGAATAATCCAAGAAACTCATGAGCAACATACATTGCAATACCTTCAAATATTGGAATAGACCAAATATTGATTGATTATAACCTTCTAAATTGAATACAATCCTTGCTACCATTACTCCTCCCATTGTTATAAACCATCCAAGAACAACGAATAACATTACTATGAAGAGTGATCGAAACACTCGACGCATGTATCGAATGTTATCTATATTGTATTATAATCAATCAATATAATACCATGATTACAGTACCCATTCGTTGTAGGATATACCAAACGATACCGTATACAGTACAAGTAACGATCATAACAGTACAAGAGGAAAAAGACCAAAGATCTTTTGCTTTCCCATGGAAGGATTGAGGAGGAGAACAAATTATTTCTCTGAACATTCTAATATATTTTAATAAATAATTATTTATATTAGTTTTGGATCTCACCCATCTTCTGCATAAGCGAACATTAGATAATATTGGGTTGCGATATAGATGAGATTAATTGATAGTTGTACCTTAAAAGATTACTTCAAAATAATCATGATAAATTAAAATGGATAATATTATAATAATCAGTACCGTGAGATAGATATGTGGTCGCTTGTGTAGATAATATTGTGGAAAGGCAGCAGATATAAATCGATCGATACCTATTGAAAGTACACCAAAAGAACCACCAGATAAACCAAATATTGGAATGATCTACAATGATTATTGATTGATTTTGATACTCACTACTTAGTAACCTGTAATAAAAGACATAATCGAGTATCCATATAGATAACATTAGAACATATTAAATAAACGCGAGGAATATGTCCAATCTTAATATTATTATTTTATTTTTAAAACAATATATCTTTCGTATTTTGGAAGTATAAGCTTATAGGGCAATGAGAAAACAGTGGAAAATAAAATAGAATATTTATTTAAGTTCTTCAAGACTTCCTAGTCTACATCGACTAAAATGCATTGATGGTGTCCTACTTCATCATGTTTTAGAACAATTCATAGACAGAATGATTAAGAGCTCGGATCTGTAAGACTCGAGCATTGTCCGGACATTTCGCCAAGAATTTTGATTCAGGCCACTGTACTTTATGGGTGTAGGGTACCTTGGGCCAACATTACAAAATGGTACCCAAAGTGGCCCTAGCAGTGGAACGCGGCGTGCCAGGTGGGCGCCAAGTTTGAAAACTCGATTTTCATATTTTTTCAACCGAACAAGCTAGAGTCCAAATTTCTTCGGCATTGTGTTAGGCATGCCCAATGTGCACAGAAACACTATTGAGATTAATATTAAGAAATTCCTAGACTGATTTTTTTACCCGAATTTTCGGTTTTTTTCGATATCTCGGCATCTCAATTTCAATTCCGCATAAGTTCTCTAGTATATCCATGGAGCCCAACTACTAGTGCATGTAACCCTGCTAGGCAGAAATCGATCTTGGATTGCGCGTGTCGGAAAAAATCGGTCTGAGTGTTTCCAACTTGACTCAGTATCATTATTTCATGATTTTTTGCTGAATTTTCCAAACGATTAGTGCGGAATTGTGGTCTACTAAAAGTTTAGAGGTGAGACGAGTAAAATGACACAATAAGATCATCACTTGGTTCAATTTGAAAATTTCGATTTTCATGACACCGGGGTCATGGTCGAAAATTTCAAAATTTCTCAAGTTTGAAATGTTTTCATTTATGTGGCCTATTGTGAAGTACTAATGATGTGAAGAATATTCTGCCAATGCTCAATGGCTGATCTCTCCTTTCAACCATTTTTCGTTAAGTTTCATGTTGAATGCGTGCGAAAAAGTCAGAATTGTGCTTGAATCAGTTTCCAACTTACTTTCTGTAACATCCTATCTAAGTACTTTGCAATGTACATAATCAATATGAAAATCGTTAATTTCAGAAAATTCATATTTTTTTACCATGACCCCGGGGTCATGGAAATCGATTTTTTCAAAAGTGAGCCGAATGCCTGGATTTCAGTTCTACTATGTTTACTCATCATGAAACATTACATTGTCATTGTCATTTGCTAATTGTCGCAGCATTCGAGTCGAAAAAATGCAATATTTCAGAAATTTTCCGAAAAAGTAGGCACTCAAAGTGAATTTTTTGAATTTTCCAAAATCAACGATTTTCATATTGATTATGTGCATTGCAAAGTACTTAGATAGGATGTTACAGAAAGTAAGTTGGAAACTGATTCAAGCACAATTCTGACTTTTTCGCACGCATTCAACATGAAACTTTTCGAAAAATGGTTGAAAGGAGAGATCAGCCAATGAGCATTGGCAGAATATTATTCACATCATTAGTACTTCACAATAGGCCACATAAATGATAACATTTCAAACTTGAGAAATTTTGAAATTTTCGACCATGACCCCGGTGTCATGAAAATCGAAATTTTCAAATTGAACCAAGTGATGATCTTATTGTGTCATTTTACTCGTCTCACCTCTAAACTTTTAGTAGACCACAATTCCGCACTAATCGTTTGGAAAATTCAGCAAAAAATCATGAAATAATGATACTGAGTCGTTGGAAACACTCAGACCGATTTTTTCCGACACGCGCAATCCAAGATCGATTTCTGCCTAGCAGGGTTACATGCACTAGTAGTTGGGCTCCATGGATATACTAGAGAACTTATGCGGAATTGAAATTGAGATGCCGAGATATCGAAAAAAACCGAAAATTCGGGTAAAAAAATCAGTCTAGGAATTTCTTAATATTAATCTCAATAGTGTTTCTGTGCACATTGGGCATGCCTAACACAATGCCCAAGAAATTTGGACTCTAGCTTGTTCGGTTGAAAAAATATGAAAATCGAGTTTTCAAACTGGGCGCCCACCTGGCACGCCGCGTTCCACTGCTAGGGCCACTTTGGGTACCATTTTGTAATGTGGGCCCAAGGTACCCTACACCCATAAAGTACAGTGGCCTGAATCAAAATTCTTGGCGAAATGTCCGGAATCTGGTCGAAATGCTCGAGTCTTACAGATCCGAGCTCTTAAAACGCGTTCTACATAAGAGCGGAGGGGGCATGGCACAATGTTTCAAAATCATCCTAGGTGACTCATATTTGATGATTGGAGTCCCTAGGGGCGGCATACACTTTAGCCAAAAAATTACCCAAATTATCGATTTTTGATTTACCAAAAGTCGAAAAATCAAAATGTGATTTCCATGGCATGTTATATAGCATTCGATAGAGGATCGAAAGTTATATAAGAATACCAAGTTTCATAAGTTTTCATAACTCCATGTTCGAGAAAAATCCAATTTTCCGAATTTTGACAAGATTTTTTTGTTTTGATCTCATGGCTTACTATGTTACCACTATTTCCTTTTTTTAAATTTTTGATATGTTGTGTGAAAATGAATGGGCTATCCGAATATCACACTTATTTGGACCTGCTACAAGGCAGTCATAGTGATATGAAGTGAAATCTAACCCCATTCTAACGCCCGAACGCCGACGCAGGTTCGAATCCGGGTCCGAGCTTAAATTTTTGCAAATTTTTTTTCGCCTCAAATATGATTTTAAATTATATTTTCATGTGATTCACCGTCTTTTCACTAATGTATTGTGCGAAATACTCACACACTTTATCAGAAATACTAAAAAATCGTATTTCTGATACGAAATCAGAAAAATGCATGGGACGAGGGAAAATAACAGTTTTTCGACAGTGGTATTTCTTTAAAATGCATTTTTTTGCTATTTTCTATTAAAAGAAGATAAATTTACAATGAAACTTATCATCTCGGTTTTCGCAAATTGTTTGAAAAATTTCTTACAAAGATCATAGATCAAAGTATAAAGATCAGAGACCAAACTTCAGCAATATAATAAAAACTTTTCTGAACATCTCTAAAATATATAGGTGCTTTGAAAATAAGAGATTACATCAAAAGAGGCACAGGGTTGACTCCGATTTCAAGCTGTAAATGGGCTGCGAATTTGAGCCTCAAAACTGAAAATTCAGCTTATAGATATGCTAACGTTCAAACAATTTGGGCCAAAATAATGCAAATGGCGAGTGATGTTTATCCACAGTTATATCTTTGGTAGTCATAGCTCTTCATTCGTCCTCATGGCAATTTTTTGGAAGGACTGATTTTGAGATCCTACCGTTCAAAGGGCAGGTCTTCTAAAACTATGGTTCATCAGCAGGTAGTATCATATATTTATTCTCCTAATTTTGGTTTAGTTCTGATTCCTTTAAGACGCACAGCTAACGTTCTGCTTAGGTAAACTCGGTTACATCAGGTGCGCTTAAATTTGCGCTTTCTCTCCCTCGTAGTTCTCGTTCCTGCGCCTCTTTTGATGAAATCTCTTATTTTCAAAGCTCGTACATATGTTAGAGACGTTTAGAAAAGTTTATGTTCTATTGCTGAACTTTGGTCTCTGATCTTTATGCTTTGATCTTTGATCTTCGTCTACAATTCTTTAAACATTTGTGATTTTTAGAGTTTCATTGTATATTTATCCTCTTTTAACAGAAAATAATTTAAAAAACGCATTTTAAAAAAGTATCACTGTCGAAAAACTGTTATTTTCCCTCGTCCCATGCATTTTTCTGATTTCGTATCAGAAATACGATTTTTTAGTATTTCTGATAAAGTGTGTGAGTATTTCGTACAATACTAAGTCGACAATGATCTACTCTTTGTTTCATTCCCTTTTTGTGTCATTCAATAGTAAGATGTATTGTCATCGTACTTTCGCTTGATTATCGATTGGTTTGTTTGATTTTTTTTTCGTATTGCTACAGAGTATGTATAACTATGTCACAAGTGTGGTACGATAAAGGTTTATCGAATAAAAAAAATACATTAGTGAAAAGACGGTGAATCACATGAAAATATAATTTAAAATCATATTTGAGGCGAAAAAAAATTTGCAAAAATTTAAGCTCGGACCCGGATTCGAACCTGCGTCGGCGTTCGGGCGTTAGAATGGGGTTAGATTTCACTTCATATCACTATGAAACTTGGTATTCTTATATAACTTTCGATCCTCTATCGAATGGTATACAACATGCCATGGAAATCACATTTTGATTTTTCGACTTTTGGTTGATCAAAAATCGATAATTTGGGTAAATCTTTTGGCTAAAGTGTATGCCGCCCCTAGGGACTCCAATCATCAAATATGAGTCACCTAGGATGATTTTGAAACATTGTGCCATGCCCCCACAGACACCCCTCCGCTGTTAGGGAGAATGCGTTTTAATAAATCATATACAGTCTAAATAAAAATACCTGATGTAGAATATCACAAATGGCACAATAAACAATCAAAACATTACAAGAATTATGGAGTGCCCTGAATTCTATTCAATCGATAGAATCAATCAATAATCGTCTAACTTCGATCGATAAGTGGCCAATATAACTAGAGTATTGGCAACGATACCAAATAGAGTAAGTACACCATAAACAATAGCCAGAATGTATACAGTCGTTTCATAGTCACCAAATATATTGGAATCCATATGAGATATAGATAGAATAGATGGAAGTGATTATCAATCTATTCATCATACTTCCTCTTCTCATTATCTATCTCTTTATACATCTATACATTCGACGTCTAATAAGTAAGTTTTGTAAGTGTAGATCACATATACTAAATGACCTTGTTCTATTCCATATATTAGACGTTTATAAGATGAGAAACAAATACAAGTTAATGGTTTATTACCAGCCATCTTCGGCGATACACGGATAGGAAACAACTGGGAGAATAGGGGAAGGAAGAAAAGAGTACGTTTGATCTTTGATCTCATATAAATTGACTCAGTCTTATCACTACAGAAGAGGTACGATATCGAAGACTACGTCAATCAATAATATGAAGAGTACGATACTCACGAAGAATAGGATATTGAGTGAGGGAGGGGAAGGGGGAAGGGGGAAGAGAGAAAGAGTAACCCATTGTATATATGCAAGTCATCAATGATAATAGTGGAAGGTAAAAGATGAAAGAGAAAAGGGGATACTATGATAGAATCATCAGAGTATACAAAAAGAATAGACTAATTAAGATTATTGATTCATCTATAACTACGAGTAATGAAGAAGGAAATGAATGAAGGAACAATTGACAGATATTCATTGATTATTGATAATTAATAGATAAATGATGGAATAGTTTAAGAGAAAAGAAAGAAAGAATGGAAATGGATAAGAGTAGTAATACATTAGCTAAAAGAAATGAAGAAATTATAGATAAGGAGAAAGAAAGATCTAATTATACTTATTAGATTAAGAAGAGAATGTATACAATGAATGGAATTGATCAAATGAAATGGAAAGAAGATGATGATGAAGAGGGATTAATTGATTGATCAATACACACATACATTTATATTGCCTAGAGCATAATCAGATTGTATCTATTGATTGATAAGAAGAGAACTACAGTAATGAATCAAGGGAATGAGAGAGAGACAAGACAACTACCGGTTATAATATAATATGAATACATCTATCTCATTCATCCCTATATCATCTATCTATATCTTAATTTTCATTCTCTGTAATAGTTAAACATCGGGGAAATGTACTATGAAGATTGTGGATGAGGGAAGGATTGGGGTTAACAGTGGTACATGTACCCGTATATTGAATATGAGAGGAAGATGAATGAAGGAAGGTAGGGAGACATTATTGATCATCATACATGTAGAGGATACAGTAATCTTCGAAGAGGGGAACCATAGTCTGTACACTAATTCATGATTACTGTAATAGAATGAAATGAACCGGTAGATGAAGACAATGATAATGAATGTATACAACAAAAGAGATGAAGTAAGACATGACTATATTGATTCATGGATTTATCGATATTTGATAGACTAGATCACTGCATATCATCAATCGAATCCACTTTGGATAAACGAGACGCTGGAGAAGCAGGGGCACCCAGTTTCTAAAAAATATAAAAGATAAATATGGATTTGTAAATTATGCCAAGAGCCGTCCGATATTATGTATGAATCGTTCTATACATGAAGACAACAGTACCTTTTCAGATCTTGATCCAAACTTGAAGAATTCATGATTCACTAATTCAAAAACATCTGCACGATCTTCTTTTCGATATTGGAGACAACGACGAATGAAATGTTGAGCTGATGGAGTGATCTACAATCAAATCAATTATCAACCAATAAAGTCAATTGTCAATAAATGAATCAATCGATATAATGAGAAAAAAATATACGGTACCAATGGTTTGGATGGGAAGACAACCTCCGTGGCCTTTATGATAGTCTTCTCTTCAAGAATCTTCTGCTGAGTTTGCTCATGACCAAATGGCTGAAAAGAAAAGAATCAATCAATAATCAATATTCATTCATTGATATCGTAAGATAAGAGGAGAGAGCAATGAATGATAATAATAATACTAACCCTCTTTCCATATATGCATTGATATAGTATAACACCAACAGACCATACATCAACCTTGGATGAGATCTTAGGAGGTGCATGACCAATTACAAATGTCTCAGGAGGAAGATACCTATAATATATTCATTCAATTATCAATCAATCAATATAATTGATATCTCATGTACTACGACTGTTAATGACGAGGAAATGTACTTCCGATATAAATGAAAATATTAGGTGACGACATAAGTAACGCTCGCTTTTTTGTCTCAACTTCAGTCGCCTCGTTCTTGCACTGTTGTTATTGCCTGCCTCTATCCTGATTACGGTGGAGAGGGGACCCCTCGAGCATCCTGTGGTTGTTTTCGATTCAGGTCCCGCGTGTCATCCAGACGAGAAAACCGTACAATTTCGCTGCCGACGGAATTCACATTCGCAACGTTATTTTATTCCCCTTCCTCTCGGGCTTGAAACGCCCTGACTTCCAACATCGCCTAGCAGAGGTGTACCCCTCACATGTGCCTCACGTAATAGCGGTGGGAAAGTGAGCCTTCAAATTCGAGAAACAGGACTTTTCCCTCGAAAATGAGGATCAACCCAGTCGCCTACCGGAGGTGGATCTCGATCGATTGCTCCAAGAGGTAAGGGCTGATCGGTATCCCGATACCGGTGATATTGCAATGGCACTTGGGGTCAGCCAGAGCCCCCGGTACATGGTCTTCACACTCTTGGAAATAAGTTAAAATAGGGAAGATGTCTACCCCACATCCTAGCCGACTTCGACAAGGATCGCCGACTGGACATGGCAAATACTTTACTAACTCTACGTCGCCGGCTTGTTTGGCTGGTCAACGTTATAACCGGTGATGAAAAGTGGGTGCCCTACGATTACAAAGAGCCAGTGAGACTGTGGTTCGGTGAGCGCGAATAGCGAGCAGATGCCCCCAAACCCGATTTTCACCATCAAAAAGTGATGTTGTGCATCTGGTATTCGGTACCGGGAGTCGAGTAATGGGAACTCCTCCCCGAGGGTACGACTATCACGACACATGTCTACACTTTCCAGCTGCAGAAGCTAAGACTCCACCTCAAACAATCACGCGGGAAGGACACTCGGATCTAATTTCAACATGACAACGCTCGACCTCATACCAAAAGAACGAACCAGGTTGAGCTAAAGGGATATGACTGAGCTGTACTCCCCCACCCTCCGTTCTCACCCTACCTTGCCGACTATGGTTGTCACCTCTTCGCGGCGCTTCATCACTTCCTCAAAGGGCAAAGCTTCAAAGACCGAACCACTATCCATTCCGTACTCGACACCTATTTCCAGAATTTTCCCCAGTCCTTTTATCACGAAGCGATCCACAAACTGCTGGGCACAAGGCAGAAGGTGACCGGTGAGAATGAAAAATATTTCTAGAATTCTCCATGCTTTGTTAAATTTTTGTGACTAATTTTTAGGAAAGCGAAAAACGAGCGTTATTTATGTCGTCGCCTAATAGAAAGTGACAAATATTAGATATTTATAAAAAATTAACGAAATAAAGTATAAACTAACCAATAGGTACCAGCAAATTGACTGGTCAATTCAATAGAATCAACATCATCTGAATTCTCCATTACCTGAAGATAAAATAATGATTATTGATTGATATGACAACATATTATTGATTAATAGATATAGAATACAAACCTTAGATAGACCAAAATCAGTAATCTTGATAGCTCCACTAGTTGTACCATGTTCAAGTAGAATATTAGCAGGTTTGAGATCATAATGGATTATGGGAGGTTTCCTCTCAGCCAAATACATCAATGCTGATGTCACCTACAATATCAATATTTCATCCAATTATAATACATATCTTAGATTACAAGTATACCTGTTTGATGATAGATCGAGCTTCCTTCTCAGATATTTGTTTATTCTGCTTGAGATAGAAATCAAGATCATTACCAGAACAATACTCAAGAACCTACAATCAAGTCATAAATCATATAGACTTTCCAATCCAAATATCAAAATAACTCTTAGTCATTCTCCAATCAACCAAGTAATCAATACAAATGGAAAGATAAAGTACATACCGTAGCGAATGAATGATTATCGATTGTGAATAGATCAAATAACTTGACGATTCTCTCATGATTTAATGTCTTGTGGATATCCTATAAGCTCATCAATCAATACTCCAACCACTAATCAATCAATAGATTCAGTACCTTTTCTCGCATAGCATGTTTGACATAGTTGGCCTTCTTCTCTTCTTTCCATTCTTTATTCACATGATGAATCTTACACGCTACATATCGATTCTCTTCAAGATCATATGCCTTCCATACTTCACTGAAATCAATCAATATGAGGATACATCTACAGTATTCATTATATCCCTCTCAGACTATTGATGTCATCAATAGTCGGTATCTCTCAATTCATTCATTCATTTCTTCCTTCCTTCATCCTATACACTCTCAGTCAGCCCAATCTTGGCCACATCATTCCTCTGCGTCTCTAACCATTCCCTGACTCGGTAACGAAACGAGGAGGAGAGGAAAGTAGTTTGTGTGAGAGAGAGGAGCTCACTCTTGACAATACTCTGGTTTCTCTGTCACTCTCTTCTCTTCTTCCTTGCAGATTCTTCTTCTTCGATATAACTACTAACAGGGCTCTCCTCTCTCTCTCTCATCTCATTCTTCAATCGATTCTATTCCCTTCTTCCTTCCTTCTTTCCCGAGGACACACAAGCAGCAAAAAGTGAGAGAGGAGAAGAACATAGAGGGGAGAGAGATTAGAGTCAATGGAAAATGAAGAGATGACAGAGAAAGAGAGAGAGTACTCTTTTTGGAAAAGTATGCATTGAGAGAGTGAAGAATCGAAAGGATATACGAGAGAATGTATAGATCATTGTAACCAATCAATCAATATAGATTATACCGTACCTGAATCCACCCTTTCCAAGTAATGACAAGAGGAGATAACGTTTGTTCAACAACTCGTGATCTTTGTATCTGAAATGACCATAAATCAATACCATTCCATATACTGTAGTATACCATACATTAAAGCCAATAAGTCAATAAGACAATACTACCATACCTACTATCCCTCTCATTATTCGCTCGTTTCGTCTCACGAATATGAAGTTGACGTTCTCGTTCCAACTGGAAAACACAACATTATCGATTCATTGATTGATTGATATATCAAAATAGAAAAGATAAAAATGAAATGTAGAGAACCTTTTCCTTCTCAAGCTGAATATCATTCTCTTCCTTCTTAAGATGTTCCTTCCTTAGACGATAGATCTCTTCCTTAAATAGATCAATCAATAATCTCAATCAATCAATAATAACTTACATGTTCTTGATAGTCCATAGGAGTAAGAGGAGCAAGAGGTAATTCAGGTCGAGTAAAACCATCATCATTAATAGTAGATGATGATGATGGAGTCATTGATAATATATTAGATGTATTAGGAGTACATGATGATGTTGTTGATGATGATGGAGTTGATCCTCCATTACCTCCATTTATTCCTCCCACTATTCCATCTGATGATGATGCTAATGCATTCATTTGTGCTGTTAATGAACGAGATCTGAAATCAATCAATCAATACATATAATCAAAGATCAAAGATCACTCACGTCTTATTCTCCTTACTCACTGGTTTTCGCTTTTTCAACAACTGAGCTGCATTCACAATCTCATTCCTCTCATTGATCACGTGCTAAATATAAACAATCAATCGATATTCATAATATAATCAATGAATCAATCTCATACCTGTATTCTCTTATTCAATTGTTCTATAGCCCATCCATCAATCCATGTCTCTCTGAATGAATCTCCGTGTCGTTGTAGTTTATAACATCCAATACGTGGATCATCTTTCAATGTTCGTTCATATTGAGCCTATAATCAATCAATAATCACATACAGTACGTCTCAATTAATCAATGAATCAATGAATCAATCAATAGAATATGTATATGATATGATCAATAGAGTATGTATATGACTTACTCTTCTCTCCATTTCATTCTGTTCAACAAGAAGTCTTCGTATCGTTTCCTTACTCACTTCTAACTTTCTATTCTTCTCAATAATTTGTCGTTGTAGATCATCATTCTGTCGTGCCAAATCATCGATCGTTCGATCACGTTTGGCTATCTATAATGTATAAGAGTAGATTATAGTTGTATTCATCATTTCATACCTCATCAGACATGGTAGCTGCATCAACTCGACTATCATTAAAGTCTGTTTGTGTCTCTTCATCAATACGTGCATACAAATGAGATATATTCGACATTCCATCTTAAATTATACCATCAATGTACAAGTTGTAGAGAAAGAAAAAAAGAATAAAATCGAATGGTATAATATCTAGTCATAACAATATCATCTATGAAACGTAGAACCAACAAGTGATAATCATTTCGTCTTTCAATCAATTAATCAATCAATCGATAATGTAATCATACTTCATCTTATTCATCTCTATCATTAATCACTACAATCTCTATCTATTACTTCCGGTCTCTCTCATTCATTCCCTCTGCATCTCATTCATTCTTATACTATTCATAGTAATCAATTTCATTCCGATCAATCAATTAATTCAACTTCAAATCACAATGAAAGTTAACTCAAAGTACTCTCACAGTGTACATCTCCCACAATAACTATCAAATTCAATTATACAAAGACCAATCAATGTATAGTAGGATGATCAATCAAATCAATTATCGATTGATTATGAAGTAACTGTAACTGAATATACCTCTACTATTAGGAGGAGATGAATTAGAATCAGAAGAAGAATGAATAGGAGTAGGAGTAATACGAGATGGTGATGCTGATGATGATATTGATGAATGATGACAATGACCGACCATTGATTGCCACTGAATTTAATTAATTAAATATAATAATACATTACTATAACATGTTGATCCACATTTCCTTATTTCCTAAACTATCAAATATTTCACTCTCGTACCCAACCCGATGAGTCACTGTTCCATGAATGGTATAATCTTGATATGAAATCAATCAGAGAATACAAACTAACATGATGATGATTATTATCATTATTGGATACAGGAGCTGAATGTATCATAGAAGGAGGGATAATTCCATTATTAGTACTAGTAGATGGATGATCATCTCCATTTGAATACATTGTTGATGATGCACGTGATCGTTTAGGTGATGACTACAATCATATATCATTCATTGGAAATTGGAATATAATGAATGAATCCATACTGTTTAATGTACACTACAGCAAATACATTTTCGAGCAAGGGTCACTTTATAAATTCGTTGGCTTATAAAAAACAGGTCACTTTTGCAGATTTCGGCGACAACGAGAGAAAAAAAGCGAGAAAAAATTTTTAGGGAACTAATGTCAGTTTATAGTCCAGAAAATGTGAGTTGAACAAAAATGTATGGTACAAGATGAAGGATAAATTCATGAGTTCATCTCAAGAATGAATAATATATTCATATCAATAATACTTACTCTAATATAATCAGTAATCTTTTTATCAGCTTTAGCTGCATCATCTCCTTGTTTCCGACGTTTTCTCACTGATTTCTCCTTTTTCTCCGATACTGGTCGAGTATTCGCTCTGGAAGATATAACACTAATCAGATTGAACAAAATGATTGATTAATGATAGTAATAATGATAAATGAATGATACCTTGCAGGTGTTTCAGTAGTATCAGATACAGAACCAGCACTTGATAGATTAGAATGTTCATTTGGTCCTCCAATTGGAGCTGTGAAGACTACACGATCCAATCCACCTTCTCCACTACTTTCACCCTAGAATCAATCAATCAATACCATTATCATCATTCACTCTACCACTAATATCATATACAACTAATCAAATTGGAATAATCATTAGTTACTTAGACAATTCAATTATTATCCCATCTTTCACCCTTATGATCAATATAATCTCGTCCATTCCATCATCATACCTGATTATTAGCAGTATTGACATTAGATTGTTGTGGTTGTTGTTGTATTTGTATCTCTTCATGTACAGTATGAGTAGATGGATTCGTATATTGATATACATTAGATGTAGATGATGAAGGATTGATATTCTCACGAGTCGATGATGGAGGTACTGCAAATCATTCATTCAATCAATCCAAACAATCCACAAACAAAGAGAAATCATATCAGATCAAGCTTAAGCGCATGTAACGGTCCCAATATATCATTATAGGCAATACGATAGTTGTGATTTTTTCAGGCAGACCGAATGTAGGTATGAGAACTAATCGTCAAATGAAACTAATCTTTAACAGTAATAAGTAACTAAAGTTGCACCAAAAACATGATTTTCTATAGACCGTATCATAAACTCCCCATGCTACAATGAACTCTTGCACGAATGGATGTCTTTCAGTTTTCACTGCGAGAAATAAAAGATTCTTATTCTTATATATATAATAATAAAATACATACATTGAGAAGGGAGAGAATGAACAACATGTTGAATGAAGGATGATGATGGTATTGAATGTTGTTGTTGAGGTATATGTAGATATGAAGTAGATGAAGGAATAGAATGAGATGGAGCTTGATGTATCATATATGATGGTACATGATTATTATATTGTCCTCCTCCTCCTCCTCCTCTATCTCCATTAGCAGTATAGACTGGACCCATTCCAATGACTCCAACTCCTCCATTACCATTTACATTATCAATATTAGGAGTAACTACTTCTGTTCCATTTCCTCCAGTTGAACAAACTCCCATTGATGATGATTGATGAGGATGAAATGATGATGAAGATGAAGATGAAGATGATGATGATGATGATGCTACTGACTGAAATCAATAACAATTACACATCTCATACCTTACTAGGGAATGGTTTTTGTGATGGTTGAAATTACGGTCAGCGACCTACATAGTAATATTCAGCATGGTCGAATTAGTAAGAATCAACTTTCAAAAACTGCGAATGATCGATTTTTAAACGAAACCCGTCGCATATCCGCCGCACGAACGACAGCCAAAAAGTTGCATTTTTAAAGTTTTTTTTCACTTTTTGAACTCGAGTTCGATTTCCCCGACAGCAATTCATGTCTACATGGTAGTTCAAGAATTAAAAATGCTGTTTCAGTGGAAATCAAGTCCAAAAAATCTTTTTTGGCTGTCTTTTGTGCGGCGGATATGCGACGGGTTTCGATTAAAAGTCGATCATTCGCAGCTTTTGAAAGTTGATTCTTACTAATTCGACCATGCTCAATATTACTATCATGGTCACTCACCATGATTTCAACCATCAAAGAAACCATTCCCTAGTTAATCATTATGATTGGAAATAGATCAATGACATATAGTATGATAGAAATATGAATGAATCAAGTATGAACATATTAGAAGAGATGATCAATAGTAAGAAGATCGATTGCAATGGAAAAATAAGATAAAAACAAGAAAATGGAAAAGAAAAGATAACGATGCAACTGAGATGGAGTAGAGAGAGAGAGTATAATGTCGCTTAGGAGGAAAAGAGGATGAATGATAGAAAAGAATATGAGATATAGAAGAGAGGTCATAGAGAATAGAAGAGATATGAAGAGATGAATAAGTATAAGAGATGGAATTAATCCATAGGTCGAAAAGTATGTTACAAAGCACCAAGCCTGACCGGATTTTGAGCCAAATTTGCCAAAAATCGAAAAACCTTACCGGATTTTGAAAACCAATAACCTAGCTATTCGACCTATGAATGAATCCAACAAATATATCAATCGATAATCATTGTTATGACAAGATATTAGTGTGAAGATCAATCAATACTATTGATTAAACAAAAAAGATATATCGATTGCTGGAACTAATAATATGAATAGTTAAGTGAAGTGAATGAATTGTCCACTATAGTCTATACATTCTATTTCTTCTTCTTCTCCTTGTCTCCCTTGCAAACAAGTAGCTCTCTCTCTCTCTCTCTCTCTTCACTCTCTTCATATTCCATACTCTCTCACTCATTCAGCTCATCTCCATCAATCGATAGACACCACCACACATTTTCTTCTCGCCTCTATCCCTCTCCCTTCCATCCCCTCTCCCTCAGTCATTTGTCCATGACACAATGAGATTGAACCTCTACAGTCATTCTGTCCACTACAAACCAATGAGACCATAGACATAGATAGAAAGATGGAAAATATCATTGATGAAGATTACAACATCTCTCTCACTCTCTCCATTCCATATACTATTTCTCTCCCTCTCTCTCATCAACCATCTCTAATATAAGGATGACCAAAGGAATGAGATAGATAGATTGGAAGTGAAGGAGTAAGAGTAGTATGATAGAATCTCTCCCTCTAGTATCACATAAGAGAAAGAGCATATCGATAAGGGTACACGATTTCTTCCTATAATAATAATTAATAATAGTAAAAACAATAATAATGAGAGAAAGAACCAAGAATGAATGAAACAAAAGGCATTAAATGAGGATTACTTCCAATATTTTCGCTAGAAAACTGCGAAGACAGAAAGATAGAAGTTATTTTTGCATAGCGCACACATTTTTATGGTAATTCAGCATATTGATTACTAGAATCATGAATGAATCATGTTTGCAATCGAAGGCAACGGGGCGCTTTTTGAAAATTTGGGTATTTTCTGGATTGGGAAAGAGATTCGTAATAAATGAGTTATATTCTGCAAAGAATCGATAAATACAATGTACACTCATAATAGCCACCCCCCCCCCCCTCTACCGGTCTCTCTCTCTCTATCTCGAATTCATTCCATTTCCATAAATAGAAGAGGGATATCACACTTTACCGCCAATGAGAGAATGAATGAATGAAAGAAGAAAGAGTTAGAGAAGAAGAATGAGGGAAGAAGATAACGAATAGAGGGAGAGGGACACACATAAGATATACGAGTGAATGAATGAGTGAGAGGGAGAGAGAAGGAGAGGGAGAGGGGTATCTCTCACTATTTAGAGAACGGAGAGAGTGGAAAGGTCAAGACGGTTTCTCCTTCTCTCTCTAACATTTCCTCTCATATCTCTACTACCTTCTTGTCTATTACCCATAGTGCCTGCACATCATCTTCCCCCTCCCTCTCCCCCCCCTCTCTCTCTCCATTCCTTTCTTTCACATAGAAGAGATACATAGAACCACGAGGATAGAAGGTCCCTTCTCCCTCTCCCTCTCCCTCTTAACTCTTCTTCCTTCCCCTCTTATCGATTCTTATTCTACACACTCGTGAACGATCATGACATAAGGAAGAAACAAATAGAATGGACAACTATTATACATGAGAAGAAGAAGAATCAATCATAGTTACACTCAATCAATCAATATCATATGGGAAAGAACCAAATGACGTCATCATTAATCAATATGATAATGAATCAATAAATAGTCCATGAGACCTTGTTTGTTGTTTTGACAACTCGAGTAAGGAAATGAAATGGAAGAGAAGAAAATAATATGAGAGAAGAGATGAATATTGTGAGAGAATAGAGAAGAAGAGAAAGAGTGGTCAAAAGTGTCCAATAGGGAGGGAGAGGGAGAGGGAGAGGGAGAGGGAGAGGGAGAGGGAGAGGGATGAAAACGTGTATAGGTTATACATGAAGGATATGATTCAATTGCATAGAGAGAGAAGAGACACAATGAATAGAGGAGGTGAAAAAAGCATCTATCTCTCCCTTTTACAGAACAGAATCAAAAGTAGAATGAGGGGGGGAGGGAGAGAGAGGGAAAGATATGGAAGGCAGATGGAGAGGAGAGCAAGGTACAAGTGATGCAGTTGAAGTAGAAGAAATAGAAGAAGAAGAATAAAGAAAAGAAGAAGGAGAGAAGAATAAGAAAGACGATGTCTGTCGATGTTGCCATACCGAAAGGAGTTGAATGAGGGGGAGGGAGAGGGAGAGGGAGAGGGAGAGGGAGAGGGAGAGGGAGAGGGAGAGGGAGACAACAAATGGATAAATAGGAAGAATCACATGAAAGAATGAGAAGAGGAGGAGATAGAAGCAGAGTAGAGTAGAGGAATACGATAATAGTGGAAAATAAGGCAGACCAAGGTCTCTCCCTCTCCCTCTATCCCTATCTCTCCCTCTCCCTCTTCGACTCATTGACTATTTACATCCTCTACCTTCATCAACTCTTGTATTAGAAGAAGGGAATAGAATGAATATTGATTGTTTATATGAGAATGAATGAATGATAAATGATTTGATGTATGGACTATATCGAGTGGGAAGGAAGGAGTAGTTGTTATAGAAAGGAACAAGTAGAATGAAAGAGAGGGAGAGGAGAAAAAACGTTGAAGAAGAAGATAGAGGGAGAGAGGAAGAGATAAGGAGAGAGAGGAAGAGTGTTAGGGGGAAGTTCAAAAACGAAACGTGAAAGAAGAAATAAAGATTGGAATAGAATAAAGATAGAGAAAGGAGAATAAGAGAATCGATATATTAGATAATATCAATAGATGAATTAATAATAGCAATAACAACATTGATTATATACTTATATTATGTATAATAAAAACAATTTATGAATAAACTGTTGTATTGAATAATGAGAAGGAATATATAATGAAATGATAAGATGGAATGATAAATGATAAAGAACTATCCATTGAAGACAAGCACTTTTTATTTAACTATTGATTAGTTATTATTATGTATCCAGAAAGGGATGAAGAGATTATATTGGACATATTTGTAGAAAGATAAAGGGAGAGAAGGAATAGAAGGAAGAGATGGATGAAAGAAGAGAAGGAACATGTATAAATAGTAGATAGAAGAGAATAAGAAGATGAAATTGTCCATTAGTGAATGGATGAAGAAGAAGAAGGAGGAGGAGGAGGAGAAAGAGAGAGAGAGAGGGAGAGGGAGGAGGGGAGAATAAGAGAAGGACAAACAATGATATAGTAATACATGGTATTCTCCCTTCTACTCTCTCTCTCATTCATGACTGTATAGAACAACAATAGGAAAAAGAAGAAGCAATATCTATCTACCTTTCATTCTCATCATCCTCTTCCCCTTAACTCCACCCCCTTATATTGATTGAATACCATACCATATAAGTAACACGTGATACCACAACTACATAGAGGGAATTATGAGAATACAATCATTTATAGATATACTATCTCATCCATAATCATCATAATCATCTCTTTCTATTTCCATTACTCCTATTACTCTTCTTCTTATTCCTTAGCAACCATATAAAGAAGGCCGACAGAGTAATATAGAATATATGAGAATCATGCAAGGAAAAGAAGGAGGGAGAGAGATACAGATTCTCTCCCTCTCCCTCCTTTAAAATATGATAAATAACAACTGACGGAAGGAGAGAGGGAGGGAATACAGTATTAATCAGGGTAGAGTGTATCCCCCCTTCTGTCGTTATTCAATGACTGACCATTTCTACAGTAATCAAGCAATAGATAGAAAAGGACATGAAAACATATAAGAGATGAAGAAGAAACGTCATCGGAACAGAGAAGAGTGATTATTGAATGAGGAATAGAGAACGAGAGGGAGAGATATATGAAGAGAGAAGGAGAGGGAGAGATATATGAAGAGAGAAGGAGAGGGAGAGAAATATGAAGAGAGAAGAGAATAGAAATATTATGGAATAGAAGAATAAACAAGTAACTGAGATAGAGAAGGAAGGATAGATTGCTCCAACCATATTATGATGAATGAAATGAGGAATGAGGTAAGAGAATGATGAGAGAAAGAGAGGGAAGGAAAAGAAAGAAGGGGAGGGGACATAGAGGGAGGAATACTCAACGACTAATCTCCATCTACAATATGATATAGAGAGGTCAAATGAATGAACTATCGATTGAATGACTAAAGACATGATATGATTCATTGAATAATAAGTATATATGAATAGATAGTATCCTTCTACGTTCATTCCTTCATCTTATATAATACATACAATTGGTCATTCTCCATTCATCTCTTCCTTCTTTTACTATGGTCCATATTAGCCAATAGTAGATGAGAAGAAGAAGAAGAAGAAGGAAGAGGAGGGGGGGGGAGCCCTATAAGCACACCATTCTCTCTCCCTTTCCCTCTACCCATTCCATGTTACCCCTCAGGACACATTGTTGAGATACGATGAGAGGAAGAGATAGAAGATAGAAGAAGAAGCGGATGGAAAGTGAAAGTGTGATAGAATAGAGAATAGAATAGAGAGAGGATAGATAGAAGGAAGAGGAAGACGATCAAGTGATTGTATAATATAAAGAATTAATGAATGAATATGATAGAAATGAATAAGAGTAAGATATGATATGTGAATGAAATAGAGGATACGTGGACGATATTGCCGCTAGGACACCCACCCCATTTTATCGAAAATCATTCAAAAATGACCCGCTAAGTGAGTTGGATAGACAGATGGCCAAGGATGATGGTAAATTGTGCGCATATTGACGACAAGAAAGAAATATAAGATATATTGTAGAATATGATAGATAAGACATCAACACTCATCATTATCATTATCACATTAATTATTCATCTACATTTATAATGAACACAAGAGATATCTCCAACCATGTACATTCATCACTACGATTTATTATGAATGCATCATCAATAGAGACATGGAGATAGAGGAAGGATAAGTATAGAGAGAGAATAGAGAAGAAGGGATGGAATACATTCCAATCTCATTCAATATAGTAATAAGTAGTGATCATATGAAGGAGATGAGGATATCAAAGGATAAAGAGAAGAAGAGAAGGAATAGAAGAAGAGGAGGAATAGAAGTAGAGGAGGTGGAAGAGGGAAAGGATATAAAAGAAGGTGAATGAAGTCATCCTTCTTCACTATTTAGTTCAACTTCTTCATCCTACACCTCCTCCTTCTTCTTTTCTTCATTTCTCTACCATATACCTATGTTGGATGAGATATTTACAACTATTGATAGAATGATGAAGGACAAGAAGGATGAAGAGAGAAGGGATGACTCAATCACAACTTATATTCAGAATAAATATATGAGGAATCGAATGTGTAATTGATATGAAGATAGAATAGATGAACTAACAGTAAATAGATACAAAGAGGATGAATGAAAGAATGAGATAAAGATTATATTGATGAATAAGAAGGGATAAGTGATACATAGAATTGAATAGAGTAATGAGAGAGGAGATAGATGAGATACATCCAATCCCCCTTCATTCTCATTCTGTATACATCATACACTACACAATCATTCATTTCTATTCTATTACTACAAAGAATAGATAGATAGATACAAAATGAATGAGACTTATAGTGGATTCTTAAAAGCAATGAATAGAAAGAATCTATCGACGTCAAATCAACAATTCAAGTTAACTGAAATATATGGTAAAACAAGGATGATTTGTGATAAAATAATTCTATCGTCTATATCTATATTATAATATGATAGATGAATGGGGGAATATCCTAAGTAGTTCATCTAGATATATCTATGTATATGAGATGATAGTGATTGAGTCATATGAGATAACCTTGAATGAATGAAGAGGGCAATGACTCCTTTATCTATACCTTTCCTTCCTTACCTCATTCATTCATTCATTCTTTCTCAAAAGGAAGAGTATCGATCGATATGGACTATCGCTATATCGAACACAAAATGGAAGAAGAAGGAAAAAGGAGGAAGGAGAAGAGTTGACAACCAATCAACATTGTACATGCATCCTCTTTTGTATATACTTTCTCTATATCATAATGATGAT
The DNA here is from genome assembly GCA_943737045.1 of Parapristionchus giblindavisi. Lineage (NCBI taxonomy): Eukaryota > Metazoa > Nematoda > Chromadorea > Rhabditida > Diplogasteridae > Parapristionchus > Parapristionchus giblindavisi. The sequence goes on from CALSFV010000534.1 coordinate 37,882, forward strand.
GAGATGATATAAAGTAGAATGAATTGAGATGAATAGAATATGGACATGAATCAGGAGGGAAGATAGATAAACAATACTATAGTAGATATAATATCTCATATCAATAGAGATATAGATAGCATACATGGGCGCCAACATGGGGGTGCCCCCTGTAAAATTAGGGCTTTTCAAAAATTTGTGGAATGCCCCTGTAAAAAATTACGTTTAGGTGAAATTTTTGACAAAAAAGGTGAAAGTCCTCTGTAAAATTAACCATTTTTCGTTCGAATGCCCCCTGTAGAATGGAGCTCCAGGTACCCCACCCATGTATGATAGATAGTTGGAAGAGCAGAAATACAAACAAATATTAATATAGACTGATGAAGGAGATATATCAATAACTACATTCTCGGGCAGTGATATGGTCACTAATTAGTTGGGCATCTATTTATTCTTGCTTTATAAAGTTGTATTTCAATCAATAAAATCACCATCAATGAATAATTATTGTTCAAACACTACAAAACGTTCTCAAAAAAAGATATTTTACTATTCACTAAAAGAACATAACGCTATTGTGAATGAAATAGACGTGTGCAGCAGCATATGGAATATGTCTAATGAATGACTGCTTAAACTTTTATTTCTTATTCATCTAAAATGATTCATATTGAGATTGGTATTACTAGTGATAGAAAGAAACAGATTATGATATGGAGAAAAAATATGACTTGAAGAAGAAATAGAAGACGAAGTGCAAAGATTGAGAGAAATGAATTAATAGAAGGTGGGGGGGGGGGATAAAGTGGAAGAAAGAGATAAGTAATGATAGATGAACATTTATAGATGGAAGGAATGGAAAGGAAAAGAGAGAAAATGATAGAATATTCTATATCTTATGAATGATTGAGATGAGCAAAGAGATTAGAGAATGATAAGACTGATATGATATAAAATGAAAGAATAAGTATTTATCGATTAATACTATCCTTCTTATTCATATTATAAATAAGATGAGGAATATGTGATAAATATGATAATATAATTAATGTCTCACGCTTACATCGATATATTATAAGATTATTAACATAGAATACAAAGATTATATCATGTAGTTGTCAAGAAATTAACAGTCTCAATATGTAAATATTATAAGAGAAGTCAAGATTATGAAGATGAAAAGAGAAATGAAGGAAAAAGAATTGAATAAAAATAGTATATACATACCGTAGTAGGTAATGTTCTCACTCCAAATTGACCACTATTGAAGGCTCTTTGTTCTAAGAAATGAGGAGTAACAAATGAACCTCCTCCTCCTCCATTCATTACTCCATCATTCCCTATTATTGATGATGGATTAGATGATGATACACCTTAATCATATTCATTATATTCAATCATATCTCTAATCAAATCAATCAATAGTATTGTACCTGGATTATTATGTGTATTATTGATTGGTACTCCTCCAGATACAGTAGCTGATCTTTCTCTATGCATTGATGGATTCGATAAATGAGTATGATGATCTACTCCAAATTCCATCGAATCCGTCATACTCATTGACATCTGTAATCAATAATCAATACATACAATATCGATTGATAGAACAACAATCGTGAATGATTGGTATCGATTGAAATCATGTTGACCATCCCAAGATGACTATAGGGAGAAAAGGAAGGAGTGGAGAGGAGTGGGAATCATTTTGAGCCAATAGTTACATTTAGGTTGAGAACAACTTTGAGAGAACATAGAAGAGAGCATACATGGGCGTAAACATGGGGGTGCCCCCTGTAAAATTAGGAATTTTCCAAAATTTGTGGAATGCCCCCGTAAAAAATGACGTATAGGTGAAAATTTTGAAGAAAAAAGTGAAGGCCCCCTGTAATATTAACCATTTTTCGTTCGAATGCCCCCTGTAGAATCGAGCTCCAGGTACCCCGCCCATGTATGGAAGAGAGAGAGAGAATAGATAGATGATACTCTGGATAAAAGAATCAATCAATAGTCATTATTTGAGAGATGAATGAATATGAAAGGAAATGGAACAAGCACGAACAGAGATGAGAAGGGAGAGGGAGAGGGAGAGGGAGAGATATAGAGGAAGAGGGAGAAAGATGAAAGGAGAGAGGACAGGACAACACTACAACAAAAGACTGTTGAAGAAGGAATATAAGAGAAGAGAAGACAAAATGAATAGACTGATATATTATGATTAGTCCATCTTCATTTCTTTCTTCTTTTCATTTCCACTTCATAGTCCTCGATATCACACCCTGTGAGTACTAGAAAACTAGTTGTTTCTATCATTATTTCATATGAGAAAAGAAAGATATCATGAATCAAGACTAGACAATATCGATCATAGAAGAGTAGAATCAAGGGTGCTTCCCGAAAATACCAGACAACACGGAAATCAGGGAAAGTATTCTCTCAAAAAATATTTTTAACGCCTGATTTAAACAAACAGTATTGTTGTTTATCTATTAGACGAATGGTGTAATGCAGAACTAGAAATCTTTATCCAATCAACTCCCCGAATTCTCGAACAGGGAATTTCTATATCAAAAATTATCCAAGACTTCATTTCCCCCAATGCATACATTTTAATTCAGATTACATTTTCAGAACTATAAACTGACCCGTAATTGTTATTCACTCGAATTATTTCGCTAAATTTTTTTTTCTATTTGTGGCCAAAATCCCCAAAAGTGATCCGTTTTGTGAGTGCTCGAAAATGTATGCGCCCTTCCTTGATATCGATATCCACCATTGATTATATTGAAATGGAATGAGAAGAGTGGACAGAAGATGAGATCACGAGAAGAATGAAAGAAGATGAGATGAATTGATTGAGATGGAGATGAGAGAAGAGGGATATGATAAGTAGATGAGAAGGTGAATGGAATGGAATAGAGTAAGTGAGTATGAGAAGGACAATGGGGGGAAAAGAGGAAGAGACACAAGCTGGTCACTTCTCTCTCTCTCTCTCTCTCCCCCTCTTCTGAGGTTAGAAAGATTCTCTTCTCGTACATATAGTTGAGGGGATGAGAAGGAGAGGTAGAGATGATGGAGAAGGATAGAAGGGAGAGGTAGAGTGATTCAGAGCAACATGTCCCCCTTCTTCCCATCTCTCTTTCATTCTTAGCATTGGGTTCGCTTTTTAGATACAGCCTCTTCTTCCATTACTAGAAGCACTGAGAGGATATATTGCAAAGACGATGATGAAGGGGAAGAGGGGGGGGGGGGGGGGGTAGAGGGAGAGAGAAAGGTGGAAGAGAGGGAGAGGGAGAGGGGGAAGAGAGATAGAAAGAATATGATAGAGATACAACTATCATAGAAGAAGAGAAGATTTGTGACAGAGCTCTCAGAGTGGGACATATATTAGAGAGGGATACGAAGTAGAGGGAGAGGGAGAGAGGCAGAATATGTCATAGGTAGAGGGAGAGATAGTTAGGAATGGTAACTCTCTCTTTCTCACTCAAAAGGAGAAAGTGGCGAGGAAAGAAGAATAAGAAGAAGAAGAAGAAGAAGAATGGATGAATGAATGAGTGCAGAATGAATGAGATATCGAATATAAATAGATGATGTTGAAGAATATGAGAAGAGATGAAAGAGATGAAGAGATACACGAGAATATTGATCATATCTTATTATGGAATTGAGATGTAGAAGAAGAATAGAATAGAAGTAATCAATATAAATAGAATAGAAGATATAAACAAGGGGGAGGATGTAAAGGATATAAAGGGAAAGAAATTGAATGATGAGAAGATAGTATATAAATATATTGATAGTTGATAAGTGAAAGTATGGAATATAATAGAGAAGAAGAAGAGAAAGAAGAGAATTGAGAGATTATCAAGAGAACGAATAGAGAATGTCAATGTTGAAAGGAAGAAGAAGGAAGATGAGACCAAAGAAGAAGAAGAAGAAGAAGAAGAAGAAGAAGAAGAAGAAGAAGAAGAAGAAGAAGAAGAAGAAGAAGAAGAAGAAGAAGAAGAAGAAGAAGAAGAAGAAGAAGAAGAAGAAGAAGAAGAAGAAGAAGAAGAAGAAGAAGAAGAAGAAGAAGAAGAAGAAGAAGAAGAAGAAGAAGAAGAAGAAGAAGAAGAAGAAGAAGAAGAAGAAGAAGAAGAAGAAGAAGAAGAAGAAGAAGAAGAAGAAGAAGAAGAAGAAGAAGAAGAAGAAGAAGAAGAAGAAGAAGAAGAAGAAGAAGAAGAAGAAGAAGAAGAAGAAGAAGAAGAAGAAGAAGAAGAAGAAGAAGAAGAAGAAGAAGAAGAAGAAGAAGAAGAAGAAGAAGAAGAAGAAGAAGAAGAAGAAGAAGAAGAAGAAGAAGAAGAAGAAGAAGAAGAAGAAGAAGAAGAAGAAGAAGATACAAGATAGAAACATTCAATATATTCTACTTCTTCCCTCACTCAACACGTGATATTCCATTCTCAATAATCAATGAAAGATGAACAAATGATACGAGGAACGAACACATTGTAGTCGAGTACATAATAGATAGAGAAGGAGAGGGAGAGGTATGGAGTTGTGAATGGGAGATAGATATAGATAGATAGATACTCTTCCTTCGCTTGTTTTGTCCCCTTTCCACTGTGCATAAAGTGAGTGTTGAAGAAGAAGAAGACAGGAGAAATGAGAAGAGATAGAGAAATTGGTGAAAAGACAAGTAACGAAAAGGAGGAAAATACACGACGATGAGGGAGAGGAGAGAGGGGGGGGGAGAGACGTTGGTGAGCTGTTTGTTAGTGAGTATGTCTCGTATGGTGAAGAGACGTAGAAAGGGAGAGGGAGAGAAACTGTCCCTCTTCCTTTCTTTCTTCTATATTCCATCCGACTCACTACCATCACATATACTAATCGATTACATCCATGTCAATCATATATACAGGAATACTGTATCGTCGTGATCAATTTAATCAATAGAATGTAATTTATCAAGTGTAGAGTTTCCATGTTTCAAGGAATGGGAAGAGAGCGTGAGAGAAGCAGAGTACGTCCGACACGGACGATGCACAATAAGAGAGCAAACAGAAGGAAAGATGAGTAGAAATAAGGTTAGAGACGCAGAGATTGAATGGATAGATGAGAGAGTACAGAGATAATGATAGACAGATAGATACAGGCGACGATGTGGTTATCACACTCTACACACCTCTCCTTCTCCCTCTAGGATACAACTATACTAATCAATACACTAATGAATACAGTATACCATGAACCGGTTATGATGCATATCATCAATAGTAACCAATAACTGAATACATACAAGATAGACATGAAATAGTACACATATTCTTCAATAACTATATAATTATCATATAAGCAACGTTTGTAAAACTTACGATGGTGTAGCAACCATGAATGTAGACAACTGTTAAATATTCAGATATGATCCAATCAATCAATAATCAGATGACGTCACGATTGGATTTATTGATTGATTAGTGTTCCAAGTCGAAGATGAAGGGACTGAAGTAGAAAGAGGATGAGAAGGTCAGTAACAATCAATTGAGAGGACCAGCTGAAGGAAGAAAAGGAGAAGATGGAGAGGGAGAGAAGGGAGAGGGGAGAGAGAGGAGAGAGAGAGAGAGAGAAGGGAGAGGAGAGAGAGAGGAGAGAGAGAGAGAGAGAAGGGAGAGGGGAGAGAGAGAGAGAGAAGGGAGAGGGGAGAGAGAGGAGAGAGAGAGAGAGAAGGGAGAGGGGAGAGAGAGGAGAGAGAGAGAGAGAAGGGAGAGGGGAGAGAGAGGAGAGAGAGAGAGAGAGGGGAGAGGGGAGAGAGAGGAGAGAGAGAGAGAGAGAAGGGAGAGGGGAGAGAGAGGAGAGGGGAGAGAGAGAAGGGAGAGGGGAGAGAGAGGAGAGGGAGAGAGAGAAGGGAGAGGGGAGAGAGAGGAGAGGGAGAGAGAGAAGGGAGAGGGGAGAGAGAGGAGAGAGAATAGAAGAGGCAAAGTGGCACCAAAGGGGGCGGAGTATTTCAGAGGATGATGAGAGATAGTATAGGAGATGAAGAGAGTAGAGAGAAATGAATGAATGAGTCGTTTCTTTTCTCTTTCAATACCAAATACTCACATACATACGAAAGTAACGGATGTATTCTATCCTAATCTATCTTATTCTCATAAATGAAATTGATCCAAAAATGGAGATCGACTTCGATCAATATCGAAGTATTCAAATGAAAGAACAAGGTTCTTCTCCTTCTCTTCTCTATGAACTACACTCATTCCCATTATTGACACCTTGAAGGAATAGAAGTGTATCTGTGAGAAGACCGACACTATTTCTCCTCCAAACCTCTTTTTCATTTTCGCGTAACCACGCTTCCACTCATACAAACTTGACTACTACACTCTCTCTCCATTCATTGTATCCTCTTCTCCTTACAAATAAGTCGCACAAAAGGGAGCAATATGATATCTGAAGGGGAGTTCTCAGATGTGGTTGAGAGACTTCTATCATACATTTTCATACTCTTATAATGTGAGGATCGACCCACTGTACAATACTCATTTTCCAGCGAACGTTTACAATAAGAAAAGCGCGATATGAGTGATCCATTGGATCTAAGGATCTAAATTACAAGTTAATTCTATGCGTTTTGATATATCTGTCATCGAAGCGCTCTCTTCTATCGATCTAAAATAATGCATAACGAGGTTCCAGAGAGCAGCATAATGACGCATATGTGTATTATTGCATACCTAACAGGGATATACACAACGCAAATCTTTTATAACTTTACTGCAAAAAGAATGCACGACGGTGACATCGTTTCTGATATAAACAAAGGAGAGACATTGCAGATCTCGTCTCTGCGCAGAGACGTTGTTGACATCCCATTGTACTTCAAACGGTAGGAAATATTTACAGATTTTTCGACCGTATTGCCGGAAACTGCGCACGCAAGCATCGCGAAAGACTGTCATCGAAGCATTTCGTAATATAAGATAATGAAAGGGAGAGCGCGTATCAAAGAAAGAACGAAGAATTAAAAAAAGAATAAAGAAATAAATTTGGATTTTGAAACTATGCGGAAACGGCGCTTTTCCTTAATGTGCGCGATTTCACCTATGTGAAAATAATTTGATGTACCAATAAAAAGAGTATTGATTGATTTTTCCTTAAATTCAAAAATGTGATCTTCTTTGAAAAAATCTTCTGTATGGGAAGCTGGAATTGATATGGATTATTTTAAATACTGTTTTTAGAAATCAGATCGAACTTACAAACATCTTCTTTTAAAATTGTTTTAAAATGATTCCCTTCTTGACAACTTAATTCAACTGGAATTGCAAAAAAACTAAAATATGATTTAATCTCTTTATTTCGAGCATTTATATAATTACAAGTTTTAATATTAGTTCCATAAGTATTTTTTTCTGAATTTGATGACTATTTTTTCGATTATATTGTTCCTTCAAATTAGAATAGGAAACGACCTAAAATATTTTCCCTGCGCATCAATGGTATCTTGTTAACAAATGTCGGTATGATGTCCTTAGAGACGACAAAGAAATATCTATGTGAATGACTTATGAACATCTATCATTGAATATGAAGGAGTGGATGAAGGAGAAGAAGTGGTAATCACAATGGATAGTGTAAGCTGTCAGATAGGAAAACCATTGACGATTCGTTTAGTGTAGATCAATGTATCTGTATGGAACCTTCTTTCTCATAGATATACATAGAGTACAAAGCAATGACAGAAATATTGACCCCATTGGTCACATTTCAGTATATATTTCATTCCTGGTACTGACCAACAAACTGCCACCATCAATTTATGCCATGAAAACGATGTTAGTGGTCATCTCGTGTCAGTGAACTCTTCTCAATCCAATTGGACTACAGATTATTATAATCACAGAAGACTCCCCCTCTATCTCAAGTAATCACTTGGTCCTACTGTAGAAGATTGCAGTGGAAGAAATAAAGAAAGAGGTTCATCTCAACCCTCAACCCGTCGTTCCCATTGTGTAATATCGTGTAGTGCATATTATTTCTATTTTTTTCGCTTTTTCAATCTTCGCAAGCCCTATAGATGAGTGGTGAACACTATTCATGGTAAATAAAACGGGTGAATGATAGATTCGATTTTTCCAATTCGCGAGGTTTTTCAGTCTACGTATAACAAATCATATGATTGATTCATTACTAGGAGTATATTGAAGGATTAGTACAGTATCCCTCTCCCTCAAAGAAGAGAGGAAAAGAAGTAAAAGTGTAGATTTTGTGCGAAATAATTTGCACAAAATTAGTCCACTTGAGAAATGTGGAATGCTTCGATAGATGACACGATAGCCGTTCATCATATGGGAGTGAATGTACAGAATAGGGAGACTTATGTTACAACCGCATAATATAAGTGATAATATAGCAATGAAATAACAATATAGTAGGATTATGTATATTTTTATAATCTAATCAGAATATTCAAAGTATTAAAAGTTTAACATGTATATTATAATCATTTTTTTAAAATATGTAAATGATTAATAATAATAACACCGTCTGAATAAGGTCACAATAAGTGTACACTGTATAGAATAATATGTCTCTTACAACGAAATGAATGATTACGGTAGTTGTTCTCATAATCGATAAACCATATCTTCTACAAAAATCTTTTCTACAATATCATCAGATTCAGTTGAACATGATCTTGAAGATATTCCTAATACTTCTCGTTCATTTTGTAATTCTTGTAATATCTCCATTGCCTACAAATATTTATATTCAAATATGCCTGTAATGAATAGATTCTTACAACGACAGAATCAGTATCGATCTTTATTGATCCATTACTCGATGTTTCCTCTTCATATTTAACTCGATCCTTCCATGATTTCCTTATTGCCTTACTGTACGTTTCATCGGCTTCAGCGAATTCGTTCGTTTCTGAAATAATCAATCGATAATTGATATGTAATACACATATTATTGATTACCTCCAGCAATATTTTCAGTAGCCGTAAGAACAATGGCTAATCTCTTTAGTCGTCTAAGTGAATTCATATCAAATGGACG
>CALSFV010000535.1:0-45976 GCA_943737045.1 Parapristionchus giblindavisi
AACTTCCCCAACTTCCCCCGAATTCCCCCAACTTCGGGAATGCGGGGGAAGGTAGGGGGAGGAGGGGGAAGGTGGGGGATGATGGGGGAATGGAGGGGAAGATGGGGGAATGGATCGGAAGGTGGCCCTACCTTGCCTTCTCCCACCTTCCCCCACCTTCCCCTCCATTCCCCCGCCTTCCCCCACCTTCCCCCAGCTTCCCCCACATTCCCCCAACTTCGGGAATGCGGGGGAAGGTAGGGGAAGGTGGGGGATGATGGGGGAATGGCGGGGAAGATGGGGGAATGGATGGGAAGGTGACCCTACCTTGCCTACTCCCACCTTCCCCCACCTTCCCCTCCATTCCCCCATCATCCCCCACCTTCCCCTACCTTCCCCCGCATTCCCGAAGTTGGGGGAATGTGGGGGAAGCTGGGGGAAGGTGGGGGAAGGCGGGGGAATGGCGGGGAAGATGGGGGAATGGATGGGAAGGTGACCCTACCTTGCCTACTCCCACCTTCCCCCACCTTCCCCTCCATTCCCCCGCCTCCCCCCACCTTCCCCCAACTTCCCCCAGATTCCCCCAACTTCGGGAATGCGGGGGAAGGTAGGGGGGAGGAGGGGGAAGGTGGGGGATGATGGGGGAATGGAGGGGAAGATGGGGGAATGGATCGGAAGGTGGCCCTACCTTGCCTTCTCCCACCTTCCCCCACCTTCCCCTCCATTCCCCCGCCTTCCCCCACCTTCCCCAACTTCCCCCGAATTCCCCCAACTTCGGGAATGCGGGGGAAGGTAGGGGGAGGAGGGGGAAGGTGGGGGATGATGGGGGAATGGAGGGGAAGATGGGGGAATGGATCGGAAGGTGGCCCTACCTTGCCTTCTCCCACCTTCCCCCACCTTCCCCTCCATTCCCCCGCCTTCCCCCACCTTCCCCCAGCTTCCCCCACATTCCCCCAACTTCGGGAATGCGGGGGAAGGTAGGGGAAGGTGGGGGATGATGGGGGAATGGCGGGGAAGATGGGGGAATGGATGGGAAGGTGACCCTACCTTGCCTACTCCCACCTTCCCCCACCTTCCCCTCCATTCCCCCATCATCCCCCACCTTCCCCTACCTTCCCCCGCTTTCCCGAAGTTGGGGGAATGTGGGGGAAGCTGGGGGAAGGTGGGGGAAGGCGGGGGAATGGCGGGGAAGATGGGGGAATGGATGGGAAGGTGACCCTACCTTGCCTACTCCCACCTTCCCCCACCTTCCCCTCCATTCCCCCGCCTCCCCCCACCTTCCCCCAACTTCCCCCAGATTCCCCCAACTTCGGGAATGCGGGGGAAGGTAGGGGGGAGGAGGGGGAAGGTGGGGGATGATGGGGGAATGGAGGGGAAGATGGGGGAATGGATCGGAAGGTGGCCCTACCTTGCCTTCTCCCACCTTCCCCCACCTTCCCCTCCATTCCCCCGCCTTCCCCCACCTTCCCCCAACTTCCCCCACATTCCCCCAACTTCGGGAATGCGGGGGAAGGTAGGGGAAGGTGGGGGATGATGGGGGAATGGAGGGGAAGATGGGGGAATGGATGGGAAGGTGACCCTACCTTGCCTACTCCCACCTTCCCCCACCTTCCCCTCCATTCCCCCGCCTTCCCCCACCTTCCCCCAACTTCCCCCACATTCCCCCAACTTCGGGAATGCGGGAGAAGGTAGGGGGAGGAGGGGGAAAGTGGGGGATGATGGGGGAATGGAGGGGAAGATGGGGGAATGGATGGGAAGGTGACCCTACCTTGCCTACTCCCACCTTCCCCTACCTTCCCCTCCATTCCCCCGCCTTCCCCCACCTTCCCCCAGCTTCCCCCACATTCCCCCAACTTCGGGAATGCGGGGGAAGGTAGGGGAAGGTGGGGGATGATGGGGGAATGGCGGGGAAGATGGGGGAATGGATGGGAAGGTGACCCTACCTTGCCTACTCCCACCTTCCCCCACCTTCCCCTCCATTCCCCCATCATCCCCCACCTTCCCCTACCTTCCCCCGCATTCCCGAAGTTGGGGGAATGTGGGGGAAGCTGGGGGAAGGTGGGGGAAGGCGGGGGAATGGCGGGGAAGATGGGGGAATGGATGGGAAGGTGACCCTACCTTGCCTACTCCCACCTTCCCCCACCTTCCCCTCCATTCCCCCGCCTCCCCCCACCTTCCCCCAACTTCCCCCAGATTCCCCCAACTTCGGGAATGCGGGGGAAGGTAGGGGGGAGGAGGGGGAAGGTGGGGGATGATGGGGGAATGGAGGGGAAGATGGGGGAATGGATCGGAAGGTGGCCCTACCTTGCCTTCTCCCACCTTCCCCCACCTTCCCCTCCATTCCCCCGCCTTCCCCCACCTTCCCCAACTTCCCCCGAATTCCCCCAACTTCGGGAATGCGGGGGAAGGTAGGGGGAGGAGGGGGAAGGTGGGGGATGATGGGGGAATGGAGGGGAAGATGGGGGAATGGATCGGAAGGTGGCCCTACCTTGCCTTCTCCCACCTTCCCCCACCTTCCCCTCCATTCCCCCGCCTTCCCCCACCTTCCCCCAGCTTCCCCCACATTCCCCCAACTTCGGGAATGCGGGGGAAGGTAGGGGAAGGTGGGGGATGATGGGGGAATGGCGGGGAAGATGGGGGAATGGATGGGAAGGTGACCCTACCTTGCCTACTCCCACCTTCCCCCACCTTCCCCTCCATTCCCCCATCATCCCCCACCTTCCCCTACCTTCCCCCGCATTCCCGAAGTTGGGGGAATGTGGGGGAAGCTGGGGGAAGGTGGGGGAAGGCGGGGGAATGGCGGGGAAGATGGGGGAATGGATGGGAAGGTGACCCTACCTTGCCTACTCCCACCTTCCCCCACCTTCCCCTCCATTCCCCCGCCTCCCCCCACCTTCCCCCAACTTCCCCCAGATTCCCCCAACTTCGGGAATGCGGGGGAAGGTAGGGGGGAGGAGGGGGAAGGTGGGGGATGATGGGGGAATGGAGGGGAAGATGGGGGAATGGATCGGAAGGTGGCCCTACCTTGCCTTCTCCCACCTTCCCCCACCTTCCCCTCCATTCCCCCGCCTTCCCCCACCTTCCCCCAACTTCCCCCACATTCCCCCAACTTCGGGAATGCGGGGGAAGGTAGGGGAAGGTGGGGGATGATGGGGGAATGGAGGGGAAGATGGGGGAATGGATGGGAATGTGACCCTACCTTGCCTACTCCCACCTTCCCCCACCTTCCCCTCCATTCCCCCGCCTTCCCCCACCTTCCCCCAACTTCCCCCACATTCCCCCAACTTCGGGAATGCGGGAGAAGGTAGGGGGAGGAGGGGGAAAGTGGGGGATGATGGGGGAATGGAGGGGAAGATGGGGGAATGGATGGGAAGGTGACCCTACCTTGCCTACTCCCACCTTCCCCTACCTTCCCCTCCATTCCCCCGCCTTCCCCCACCTTCCCCCAGCTTCCCCCACATTCCCCCAACTTCGGGAATGCGGGGGAAGGTAGGGGAAGGTGGGGGATGATGGGGGAATGGCGGGGAAGATGGGGGAATGGATGGGAAGGTGACCCTACCTTGCCTACTCCCACCTTCCCCCACCTTCCCCTCCATTCCCCCGCCTCCCCCCACCTTCCCCCCAACTTCCCCCAGATTTCCCCAACTTCGGGAATGCGGGGGAAGGTAGGGGGAGGAGGGGGGAGGTGGGGGATGATGGGGGAATGGAGGGGAAGATGGGGGAATGGATCGGAAGGTGGCCCTACCTTGCCTTCTCCCACCTTCCCCCACCTTCCCCTCCATTCCCCCGCCTTCCCCCACCTTTTCCCAACTTCCCCCACATTCCCCCAACTTCGGGAATGCGGGGGAAGGTAGGGGGAGGAGGGGGGAGGTGGGGGATGATGGGGGAATGGAGGGGAAGATGGGGGAATGGATCGGAAGGTGGCCCTACCTTGCCTTCTCCCACCTTCCCCCACCTTCCCCTCCATTCCCCCGCCTTCCCCCAACTTCCCCAACTTCCCCCGAATTCCCCCAACTTCGGGAATGCGGGGGAAGGTAGGGGGAGGAGGGGGAAGGTGGGGGATGATGGGGGAATGGAGGGGAAGATGGGGGAATGGATCGGAAGGTGGCCCTACCTTGCCTTCTCCCACCTTCCCCCACCTTCCCCTCCATTCCCCCGCCTTCCCCCACCTTCCCCCAGCTTCCCCCACATTCCCCCAACTTCGGGAATGCGGGGGAAGGTAGGGGAAGGTGGGGGATGATGGGGGAATGGCGGGGAAGATGGGGGAATGGATGGGAAGGTGACCCTACCTTGCCTACTCCCACCTTCCCCCACCTTCCCCTCCATTCCCCCATCATCCCCCACCTTCCCCTACCTTCCCCCGCATTCCCGAAGTTGGGGGAATGTGGGGGAAGCTGGGGGAAGGTGGGGGAAGGCGGGGGAATGGCGGGGAAGATGGGGGAATGGATGGGAAGGTGACCCTACCTTGCCTACTCCCACCTTCCCCCACCTTCCCCTCCATTCCCCCGCCTCCCCCCACCTTCCCCCAACTTCCCCCAGATTCCCCCAACTTCGGGAATGCGGGGGAAGGTAGGGGGGAGGAGGGGGAAGGTGGGGGATGATGGGGGAATGGAGGGGAAGATGGGGGAATGGATCGGAAGGTGGCCCTACCTTGCCTTCTCCCACCTTCCCCCACCTTCCCCTCCATTCCCCCGCCTTCCCCCACCTTCCCCCAACTTCCCCCACATTCCCCCAACTTCGGGAATGCGGGGGAAGGTAGGGGGAGGAGGGGGAAGGTGGGGGATGATGGGGGAATGGAGGGGAAGATGGGGGAATGGATCGGAAGGTGGCCCTACCTTGCCTTCTCCCACCTTCCCCCACCTTCATTTCATTCCCCCGCCTTCCCCCACCTTCCCCCAACTTCCCCCACATTCCCCCAACTTCGGGAATGCGGGGGAAGGTAGGGGAGGAGGGGGAAAGTGGGGAATGATGGGGGAATGGAGGGGAAGATGGGGGAATGGATGGGAAGGTGACCCTACCTTGCCTACTCCCACCTTCCCCTACCTTCCCCTCCATTCCCCCGCCTTCCCCCACCTTCCCCCAGCTTCCCCCACATTCCCCCAACTTCGGGAATGCGGGGGAAGGTAGGGGAAGGTGGGGGATGATGGGGGAATGGCGGGGAAGATGGGGGAATGGATGGGAAGGTGACCCTACCTTGCCTACTCCCACCTTCCCCCACCTTCCCCTCCATTCCCCCGCCTCCCCCCACCTTCCCCCAACTTCCCCCAGATTCCCCCAACTTCGGGAATGCGGGGGAAGGTAGGGGGAGGAGGGGGAAGGTGGGGGAAGGCGGGGGAATGGAGGGGAAGGTGGGGGGAAGGTGGGAGAAGGCAAGGTAGGGCCACCTTCCGATCCATTCCCCCATCTTTCCCTCCATTCCCCCATCATCCCCATTCCCCCGCCTCCCCCCCCCACCTTCCCCTACCTTCCCCCGCATTCCCGAAGTTGGGGGAAGGTGGGAGAAGGCAAGGCCCCCACCTTCCCCTACCTTCCCCCGCATTCCCGAAGTTGGGGGAATGTGGGGGAAGCTGGGGGAAGGTGGGGGGAGGCGGGGGAATGGAGGGAGAAGGCAAGGTAGGGCCACCTTCCGATCCATTCCCCCATCTTCCCCTCCATTCCCCCATCATCCCCCACCTTCCCCCTCCTCCCCCTACCTTCCCCCGCATTCCCGAAGTTGGGGGAATGTGGGGGAAGTTGGGGAAGGTGGGGGAAGTTGGGGGAAGGTGGGGGAAGGCGGGGGAATGGAGGGGAAGGTGGGGGAAGGTGGGAGTAGGCAAGGTAGGGTCACCTTGCCATCCATTCCCCCATCTTCCCCTCCATTCCCCCATCATCCCCCACCTTCCCCTACCTTCCCCCGCATTCCCGAAGTTGGGGGAATGTGGGGGAAGCTGGGGGAAGGTGGGGGAAGGCGGGGGAATGGAGGGGAAGGTGGGGGAAGGTGGGGGAAGGCGGGGGAATGGAGGGGAAGGTGGGGGAAGGTGGGAGAAGGCAAGGTAGGGCCACCTTCCGATCCATTCCCCCATCTTCCCCTCCATTCCCCCATCATCCCCCACCTTCCCCCTCCTCCCCCCTACCTTCCCCCGCATTCCCGAAGTTGGGGGAATGTGGGGGAAGTTGGGGGAAGGTGGGGGAAGGCGGGGGAATGGAGGGGAAGGTGGGGGAAGGTGGGAGTAGGCAAGGTAGGGTCACCTTGCCATCCATTCCCCCATCTTCCCCTCCATTCCCCCATCATCCCCCACCTTCCCCCTCCCCCCCCCTACCTTCCCCCGCATTCCCGAAGTTGGGGGAATCTAGGGGAAGTTGGGGGAAGGTGGGGGAAGGCGGGGGAATGGAGGGGAAGGTGGGGGAAGGTGGGAGTAGGCAAGGTAGGGTCACCTTGCCATCCATTCCTCCATCTTCCCCTCCATTCCCCCGCCTTCCCCCACCTTCCCCCAACTTCCCCCAGATTCCCCCAACTTCGGGAATGCGGGGGAAGGTAGGGGGAGGAGGGGGAAGGTGGGGGATGATGGGGGAATGGAGGGGGAGATGGGGGAATGGATCGGAAGGTGGCCCTACCTTGCCTTCTCCCACCTTCCCCCACCTTCCCCTCCATTCCCCCGCCTTCCCCCACCTTCCCCCAACTTCCCCCACATTCCCCCAACTTCGGGAATGCGGGGGAAGGTAGGGGAAGGTGGGGGATGATGGGGGAATGGAGGGGAAGATGGGGGAATGGATGGGAAGGTGACCCTACCTTGCCTACTCCCACCTTCCCCCACCTTCCCCTCCATTCCCCCGCCTTCCCCCACCTTCCCCCACCTTCCCCCAACTTCCCCCACATTCCCCCAACTTCGGGAATGCGGGAGAAGGTAGGGGGAGGAGGGGGAAAGTGGGGGATGATGGGGGAATGGAGGGGAAGATGGGGGAATGGATGGGAAGGTGACCCTACCTTGCCTACTCCCACCTTCCCCTACCTTCCCCTCCATTCCCCCGCCTTCCCCCAGCTTCCCCCACATTCCCCCAACTTCGGGAATGCGGGGGAAGGTAGGGGAAGGTGGGGGATGATGGGGGAATGGCGGGAAAGATGGGGGAATGGATGGGAAGGTGACCCTACCTTGCCTACTCCCACCTTCCCCCACCTTCCCCTCCATTCCCCCGCCTCCCCCCACCTTCCCCCCAACTTCCCCCAGATTTCCCCAACTTCGGGAATGCGGGGGAAGGTAGGGGGAGGAGGGGGAAGGTGGGGGATGATGGGGGAATGGAGGGGAAGATGGGGGAATGGATCGGAAGGTGGCCCTACCTTGCCTTCTCCCACCTTCCCCCACCTTCCCCTCCATTCCCCCGCCTTCCCCCACCTTCCCCCAACTTCCCCCATATTCCCCCAACTTCGGGAATGCGGGGGAAGGTAGGGGGAGGAGGGGGGAGGTGGGGGATGATGGGGGAATGGAGGGGAAGATGGGGGAATGGATCGGAAGGTGGCCCTACCTTGCCTTCTCCCACCTTCCCCCACCTTCCCCTCCATTCCCCCGCCTTCCCCCACCTTCCCCAACTTCCCCCGAATTCCCCCAACTTCGGGAATGCGGGGGAAGGTAGGGGGGAGGAGGGGGGAGGTGGGGGATGATGGGGGAATGGAGGGGAAGATGGGGGAATGGATCGGAAGGTGGCCCTACCTTGCCTTCTCCCACCTTCCCCCACCTTCCCCTCCATTCCCCCGCCTTCCCCCACCTTCCCCCAACTTCCCCCACATTCCCCCAACTTCGGGAATGCGGGGGAAGGTAGGGGGAGGAGGGGGAAAGTGGGGGATGATGGGGGAATGGAGGGGAAGATGGGGGAATGGATGGGAAGGTGACCCTACCTTGCCTACTCCCACCTTCCCCTACCTTCCCCTCCATTCCCCCGCCTTCCCCCACCTTCCCCCAGCTTCCCCCACATTCCCCCAACTTCGGGAATGCGGGGGAAGGTAGGGGAAGGTGGGGGGATGATGGGGGAATGGCGGGGAAGATGGGGGAATGGATGGGAAGGTGACCCTACCTTGCCTACTCCCACCTTCCCCCACCTTCCCCTCCATTCCCCCGCCTCCCCCCCACCTTCCCCCAACTTCCCCCAGATTCCCCCAACTTCGGGAATGCGGGGGAAGGTAGGGGGGAGGAGGGGGAAGGTGGGGGATGATGGGGGAATGGAGGGGAAGATGGGGGAATGGATCGGAAGGTGGCCCTACCTTGCCTTCTCCCACCTTCCCCCACCTTCCCCTCCATTCCCCCGCCTTCCCCCACCTTCCCCCAGCTTCCCCCACATTCCCCCAACTTCGGCAATGCGGGGGAAGGTAGGGGAAGGTGGGGGATGATGGGGGAATGGAGGGGAAGGTGGGGGAAGGTGGGAGTAGGCAAGGTAGGGTCACCTTCCCATCCATTCCCCCATCTTCCCCGCCATTCCCCCATCATCCCCCACCTTCCCCTACCTTCCCCCGCATTCCCGAAGTTGGGGGAATGTGGGGGAAGCTGGGGGAAGGTGGGGGAAGGCGGGGGAATGGAGGGGAAGGTGGGGGAAGGTGGGAGAAGGCAAGGTAGGGCCACCTTCCGATCCATTCCCCCATCTTCCCCTCCATTCCCCCATCATCCCCCACCTTCCCCCTCCTCCCCCCTACCTTCCCCCGCATTCCCGAAGTTGGGGGAATCTGGGGGAAGTTGGGGGAAGGTGGGGGGAGGCGGGGGAATGGAGGGGAAGGTGGGGGAAGGTGGGAGAAGGCAAGGTAGGGCCACCTTCCGATCCATTCCCCCATCTTCCCCTCCATTCCCCCATCATCCCCCACCTTCCCCCTCCTCCCCCTACCTTCCCCCGCATTCCCGAAGTTGGGGAAATCTGGGGGAAGTTGGGGGGAAGGTGGGGGGAGGCGGGGGAATGGAGGGGAAGGTGGGGGAAGGTGGGAGTAGGCAAGGTAGGGTCACCTTCCCATCCATTCCCCCATCTTCCCCGCCATTCCCCCATCATCCCCCACCTTCCCCTACCTTCCCCCGCATTCCCGAAGTTGGGGGAATGTGGGGGAAGCTGGGGGAAGGTGGGGGAAGGCGGGGGAATGGAGGGGAAGGTAGGGGAAGGTGGGAGTAGGCAAGGTAGGGTCACCTTCCCATCCATTCCCCCATCTTCCCCTCCATTCCCCCATCATCCCCCACTTTCCCCCTCCTCCCCCTACCTTCTCCCGCATTCCCGAAGTTGGGGGAATGTGGGGGAAGTTGGGGGAAGGTGGGGGAAGGCGGGGGAATGGAGGGGAAGGTGGGGGAAGGTGGGAGTAGGCAAGGTAGGGTCACCTTCCCATCCATTCCCCCATCTTCCCCTCCATTCCCCCATCATCCCCCACCTTCCCCTACCTTCCCCCGCATTCCCGAAGTTGGGGGAATGTGGGGGAAGTTGGGGGAAGGTGGGGGAAGGCGGGGGAATGGAGGGAAGGTGGGGGAAGGTGGGAGAAGGCAAGGTAGGGCCACCTTCCGATCCATTCCCCCATCTCCCCCTCCATTCCCCCATCATCCCCCACCTTCCCCCTCCTCCCCCTACCTTCCCCCGCATTCCCGAAGTTGGGGGAATCTGGGGGAAGTTGGGGGAAGGTGGGGGAAGGCGGGGGAATGGAGGGGAAGGTGGGGGAAGGTGGGAGTAGGCAAGGTAGGGTCACCTTCCCATCCATTCCCCCATCTTCCCCTCCATTCCCCCATCATCCCCCACCTTCCCCTACTTTCCCCCGCATTCCCGAAGTTGGGGGAATGTGGGGGAAGGTGGGGGAAGGTGGGGGAAGGCGGGGGAATGGAGGGGAAGGTGGGGGAAGGTGGGAGAAGGCAAGGTAGGGCCACCTTCCGATCCATTCCCCCATCTTCCCCTCCATTCCCCCATCATCCCCCACCTTCCCCCTCCTCCCCCCTACCTTCCCCCGCATTCCCGAACTTGGGGGAATCTGGGGGAAGTTGGGGGAAGGTGGGGGGAGGCGGGGGAATGGAGGGGAAGGTGGGGGAAGGTGGGAGTAGGCAAGGTAGGGTCACCTTCCCATCCATTCCCCCATCTTCCCCGCCATTCCCCCGCCTTCCCCCACCTTCCCCCAGCTTCCCCCACATTCCCCCAACTTCGGGAATGCGGGGGAAGGTAGGGGAAGGTGGGGGATGATGGGGGAATGGAGGGGAAGGTGGGGGAAGGTGGGAGTAGGCAAGGTAGGGTCACCTTCCCATCCATTCCCCCATCTTCCCCGCCATTCCCCCATCATCCCCCACCTTCCCCTACCTTCCCCCGCATTCCCGAAGTTGGGGGAATGTGGGGGAAGCTGGGGGAAGGTGGGGGAAGGCGGGGGAATGGAGGGGAAGGTGGGGGAAGGTGGGAGAAGGCAAGGTAGGGCCACCTTCCGATCCATTCCCCCATCTTCCCCTCCATTCCCCCATCATCCCCCACCTTCCCCCTCCTCCCCCCTACCTTCCCCCGCATTCCCGAAGTTGGGGGAATCTGGGGGAAGTTGGGGGAAGGTGGGGGGAGGCGGGGGAATGGAGGGGAAGGTGGGGGAAGGTGGGAGAAGGCAAGGTAGGGCCACCTTCCGATCCATTCCCCCATCTTCCCCTCCATTCCCCCATCATCCCCCACCTTCCCCCTCCTCCCCCTACCTTCCCCCGCATTCCCGAAGTTGGGGAAATCTGGGGGAAGTTGGGGGGAAGGTGGGGGGAGGCGGGGGAATGGAGGGGAAGGTGGGGGAAGGTGGGAGTAGGCAAGGTAGGGTCACCTTCCCATCCATTCCCCCATCTTCCCCGCCATTCCCCCATCATCCCCCACCTTCCCCTACCTTCCCCCGCATTCCCGAAGTTGGGGGAATGTGGGGGAAGCTGGGGGAAGGTGGGGGAAGGCGGGGGAATGGAGGGGAAGGTAGGGGAAGGTGGGAGTAGGCAAGGTAGGGTCACCTTCCCATCCATTCCCCCATCTTCCCCTCCATTCCCCCATCATCCCCCACTTTCCTCCTCCTCCCCCTACCTTCTCCCGCATTCCCGAAGTTGGGGGAATGTGGGGGAAGTTGGGGGAAGGTGGGGGAAGGCGGGGGAATGGAGGGGAAGGTGGGGGAAGGTGGGAGTAGGCAAGGTAGGGTCACCTTCCCATCCATTCCCCCATCTTCCCCTCCATTCCCCCATCATCCCCCACCTTCCCCTACCTTCCCCCGCATTCCCGAAGTTGGGGGAATGTGGGGGAAGTTGGGGGAAGGTGGGGGAAGGCGGGGGAATGGAGGGGAAGGTGGGGGAAGGTGGGAGAAGGCAAGGTAGGGCCACCTTCCGATCCATTCCCCCATCTCCCCCTCCATTCCCCCATCATCCCCCACCTTCCCCCTCCTCCCCCTACCTTCCCCCGCATTCCCGAAGTTGGGGGAATGTGGGGGAAGTTGGGGGAAGGTGGGGGAAGGCGGGGGAATGGAGGGGAAGGTGGGGGAAGGTGGGAGTAGGCAAGGTAGGGTCACCTTCCCATCCATTCCCCCATCTTCCCCTCCATTCCCCCATCATCCCCCACCTTCCCCTACTTTCCCCCGCATTCCCGAAGTTGGGGGAATGTGGGGGAAGGTGGGGGAAGGTGGGGGAAGGCGGGGGAATGGAGGGGAAGGTGGGGGAAGGTGGGAGAAGGCAAGGTAGGGCCACCTTCCGATCCATTCCCCCATCTTCCCCTCCATTCCCCCATCATCCCCCACCTTCCCCCTCCTCCCCCTACCTTCCCCCGCATTCCCGAAGTTGGGGGAATGTGGGGGAAGTTGGGGGAAGGTGGGGGAAGGCGGGGGAATGGAGGGGAAGGTGGGGGAAGGTGGGAGAAGGCAAGGTAGGGCCACCTTCCGATCCATTCCCCCATCTTCCCCTCCATTCCCCCATCATCCCCCACCTTCCCCCTCCTCCCCCCCTACCTTCCCCCGCATTCCCGAAGTTGGGGGAATCTGGGGGAAGTTGGGGGAAGGTGGGGGGGAGGCGGGGGAATGGAGGGGAAGGTGGGGGAAGGTGAGTAGTATAGAACGCAATGGAGGGCCATTTTCCCGCACTACGATCAAAGGGTGCCGCCAAGATCAAAGGGTGCCGCCGACAGGTAATTAATTAATTAATTAATTAATTAACCACCTGTCCTAATTAATTAATTAATTAATTAATTAGCCTTTTGACAGCCTAATTAATTAATTAATTAATTAATCATTACGGCATGAAAACAATGGGTGGCATCCTTCAGAGTACGGTAACATGACCCAACAATGCGTAAAAACAACAAGGTGATAAACAAGTGATAAGATCACACTTATCAATCAAAGTGAAAAAGATCAATTGACATTCTGATAAGAATCAATCAATAATCTCACTCCAATCGATATCATGTGGCAAACGATAAACTGACCTTTGATCGACGGAGCAACGGGAAGCACGACCACACGCGACACACAAAAATGAATAGAGTGTCTGTTTGGGGGCGGAGTCATGCCTACCTTATCTTTGTATGTCTGTACCCTCTCATTGTCTCATACTCTCTCTCTTTCTCTGCTTCTCTACCCTCTCCATCATTTTCATTCTCTCTCACTGTCTCTGCATCTCTGTGCTCTCTCATTATGTCATACTCTCTCTCACTTCTCTGCATCTCTGTGCCCTCTTATCTTCTCATGCTCTCTCTCTCTCAATTCTCTGCATCTCTGTGCTCTCTCGCTCTCACACACACTCTCGCGAAATTTGAAATTTGAATTTATACCGTAATCTCTCTAGAGCTGTTTCGCAATAGCCAGACAGACCAGCTAAACCTCTCTCTCTCATAGCAGATGGTCAGGGACAAGGGTAACATGTACGAACAAGTAGAAATTCAAATGGGGATCCGCATAAGATCAAAATCAAATACAGATCAAAGATCAGTTAAACAAGTGTACAATGACCAATAGGAGTGATAGGACCAAGTGATAATCTCAAAGATCAAATTGATAAAATCACTCTAATTGGTAACATGTACCAATAGATAAACTAACCTCGTAGCATCGACACATGCGACCGCATGCAACGGCAAACTACAGTAAAATGATTGTTTTTGAGGTGGAGCCTTCATACTCTCTCACTTCCCCATGCTCTCTCTCTCTCTCTTCTCTATCTCTCTAATTTACATACTCTCTCACCACAGTGGGTGACCATGAACAGAGGCAACATGAACTATCTAGATGAAATTCAAAGATGGATCAGCAAGTACAGTTAGAGCAGTTAGTTCTATTCAGACAGTCTCTAACCTCTGTTCCCTCTCTATACTACGCACTCTCTCATCACAGAGGCAGATGATCTCTAATATGCTTATTGTTAGTGTCTCATCGCCGAGGTAGCTTGCTGTGAATGCGTGCAACATGAGCTCCACTCAGACCGTCTCTACCACTATGCTCTCTCTATTTCATGTACTATCTTTCTACACCTCTGTCCTCTCTCCTTTTTCTCAAACCCTCTCACTTTCTCTACATCTCTACCCTCTCCATCTTTTTTCATACTACCTAGCTCCCTCTCTCTTTGTCCTAGCTTTATATGCCCTTAGGAGAGATTTGAACAAAAGTAACTAATTACTCTATTTAGCTTTTCTATTCTCTCTCTTCATCTATTTCGCAATATCCACAATCGATTTGAATAGTTGGCCGTCTCTCAATTTCTCTCTGTACATTCTCTAATTTGCACGCACTATGGAAATGAAAAGGCTATTCTCTCTCTCCTCGGCAACAAAAAGAAGCAGATGAAAAATGAATAGATATACCCAAAAATTGGTACACAATGATCTATCAACGTGATTGGATCAAGTAATAAAATTAGGCAACTCCATATGTACCGTCTCTCTGTACGCTCTCTCTTTTACAAACACTCTAACCACAACATATGGTATGGAAAGCTATTCAAATCAGTAGCAACAATAAGAACTACATGCACTTTGAATAAACATTATATACAATATTAAAAGTATAATGTTTTATGTAAACATAATTAATGATTGTTAAATAAGATCATCAAACAAGTGGTAAAATCACCCCATTGATTTTTTGGCAATCGATAAAATGAGGATTCCGAACGACGATTGATTGTCTTATTATTAGGGGCGGAGCTTATTAATCTTCCTAAGGTCAAATTTTATCTGTTCTCTAATTCTCTTTTACTCTACATGCTATTTCACAGTAGAGGACCTCTTCATGTCTTAATTGAAAATCTATATCATCTCTCTTTCTCTCTATACTCCCTGCTGTAGTTCTCTATCCCTTTTTCTATCATACTCTCTCCTATTTTTCTTAAGAACTCAACAAAAAGACAGACAATCGAAAGAAGTCACAGTTGAAACATCCTGATGTCACGAAGAAGACAGATGCCAAATCGTCTGACAGTTTTCGTTAAAAAGCACCCATTGAGCAATCTGTATAAGTGGACTGTTTCGATAAGTTCTAGTAAGTGAAGAGCGTTTGCCGTTTTCATTAACTACCTACGATTATTATGTGGAATGTCACTATATAACAATAAAATATTACTATTCTTCTTTTATGCAGGAATAACAATACGAATGAACTATGATTGAACCATTCGGTAAATAGCCCATGCATAACAGAGAAGACTTGATACCATCAATTGTAAGTAGATGCTCACAGTAACCCAAATCCTTTCTTGCAGTCCTATAAATGAAGGCTGATATTGTCAAACATAGCGCTATCAAACACAGGTCACATCATAACTAATAAAACATATTAGAATACTTCAATAATACAAAGTTGTAAATTACACTACAGTCTACAAATTAATATATCAAGAAACATATCATTCGGAGTCCAAATATTTTCAGACTAGTAGAAATGAAGAATCTTACAGTTTGCATTCATAAGCAATGACAAATTACAAAATAAGAGTGAAGATACCATGGCCATTTTTTTACTGAGCCATTAGTATTGCATAGGACCAAGACAGTTGCTAAACTCTGTTCTTTAACGTAAATGTTTTAGAACAATAGTAAGTAAAAGTGAAATTAACAATGCTCCAATCGAGAAAGTAAGCGTAATCAATGTTTTAACAGTTCTGCTGGGTTGTATAAGTTGATTCATATTGTATCTCGAAGCAAATCGGCAAGACATTATAATTGGAGAATCATATAAAAATAATTAGATATAGAACAACGGCTTTTCAATCGGCAGATATACACAATTTTCGGATCACTGGAATCGCGTTTAATCAAAAAAATAAGTGTTTGGCTAAAAGGGAGCGATGTCGTCGAACATTTTCTTTTGCTTTCGATATAAGCACATTATTGTTGGTTCATACACATTGAAAAACGTTAAATTGACGTATGTGAAGCACTGCTTATGTGTATATTCAGGGTGGTATGTATTCCTCTCGTTACAAAAACCATTTGAAGTAACACTTCTTAACACACTCAAAGTACATATAGTCGCCAACTACCTCCACTCTAACATTTGGCTTGTAGATTGTGATGTATGAATACAAACTATCTGCAACGATTCCTATCGACGGAGTAAATCATATTACGAGATATGAACAGATTGATGACAGGCTTAAAAGAGACAAACTTGAATAAAATTAAAAGACTTGCAGTAGGTGTACATTGCAGGATTTGCAGTGAGTGTACGCCATCATAAACAGAGATGTGCCTTACGAAACGTAGCCATTATGTTTCTCGATCTTGCACATATTTGGGGTTATCTGTCTGTACACCATACATGCATTGTTGAACAGCGTAATATCGTAAAAGTAGACCTGTTTTAGCTGTATTGCAGTACTGCCGTTACAGGACAACCAAATTATTTTCATCGAGCTCAGATTGATGAAAGCGTCGAAAGAGACATACTTGAATAAAACCACAGGCAATGTGCAATGAAATATTGACCACCAACCCTGCAGATGAGCTATTTTATGAAAGACAATTATCACAAACAGATTTGTGCGTTATGAAGCGTAGTCAAGTATTAGGTGGCCTGATCTTGTACATATTTGAGGTTATTTGTCTGTACACCATACATTTATTGTCGAACGACGTAGAATAGTTTGAGCAGATCCATCATATCTGTATTACTGTAATGCCGTTACTGACATGTTCGAAACTTCTCTTAAAATAACTTGTATAACCTTTGCAACATAACATTTTTTTTTCTGAAACACAACACATTGCGCCATGTCCTATCTTTCATGTATAGATACAGTTGGATACATAATAGAACCTCCTTTTTCATAGATATCTGTGAGTATAGAAGACAGCGACTTTATTACCAAAGTTTAGAATTTACAAAAATTACATAGATAATGCATAGAAATATTACATCCAATGCCATAAAAAGTCCTATACGTATAGATTTTGTTGTGGTCATTTCATGGATATTTCTACCTTGGTGATGTTTTAGGTCGCTCTATGAGTTGCGTATAACCAGAGAAATTGCGCAACTGAGCATATGAGGTTATGAATAAAGATCGTCGGAAAAAGGGTGAAATAGTATTGAATAGGCGTAGATCAAAAAGCAGCAGGTTAGGGATGGATTATACGTATTTCTCCATTAAGTGTGTGAAAACTCACAATAGTGAATTTTGGCAGGGATACATAAGTATTCACATGCATAGTTTATAGCGTTATTCGTTATTTTACAATATCTAACGTTGAATTGCATACCTTTTTGAAATATTTACACTTTACATCACCTAGAAGTTATACTTTCCAATGTTCCAGCCGTTCCTGCATGTGCTAATATTGGTTGCTCAATCATGAGGGATTCGATGTACTGTTGAAAGAGATATTTCCGTAAAAATCATCAATCATTGTTTTGATGCCTGATGCAAAGATGGCTACTAGTTGAATAATGTATGCTTAAGAGCTTCCTCTTTATTAATTACTTGTTAGGTTCCTTCCTAGTCTATATGTAGCGAGAAATCTGCCTTTCTCAGACATGAATGTATCATGAAAAACAAATCAACGCCATTAAATCCTTGCACAGCAATGAAAATTGTCTTCAATGAGTAGCACAATTATTCATGGACATACTAGAAACATTAAAACGTTGATCTTCTGAGAGAATAGATGTATTTGACAAAACATGCGTTATCGTTTCATTTGAGACAATCAGCGTACATGATTTTACCGTGATTTTTTGCCTTCACAAAAAATATCTAAGATCATTGCGCCTTAAAGGTGTGTTAAAGAAAGTGATAAACTGTGAATACAGGATGGTAGCAAAAGTCACCGCATACTATTTCTTTTATAATGATTCTGCGTATTGATCTGTATAATCATGAATGAAAGATGTTAAATATTGCAGGGAATGGAGAAAGAGAGATGGGAAGGGGCCTAATGAGAGGGCAAAGGTTGAGTGCCGGTCGCAAAGTGAACATCAACACACTTTTTACTTACAGTATATGTATGAGGGGCTCATTCTAATCGTGGTAGAAACCAATGATTCTTTTCGTGGTTCCCCATCTTTAAGATAAGATACTTAATTGTAAGGGAATATTCCTTCGCAATGAGTTATTCACAATCAAGGTTGCCAATTTTAGGGAGTTCATGGAAATATAAAGCGACGTAATTATACGTTGAAATGTACAATCACATGATGTTTAAAGCGATCATTCATGGGGTTGTTGAATCATATATGGTGTAGAGTATCCCGGATGACACTTCCTATAGATATCATCGAATAATAATTAGAATACGCGGATTGATCGTAGGAACGAGAGCATACACAAAATCAACCATATTCTAATGATAAAAATACTTGATGATTGCATATCAAAGCCTCCCTATGGTGGACAATTATGATACCATTGGCATACACAGGAACAAAACCTATCGCATAGATGTACTTCCTACAGGAGGGCCAGAGCATCGTAATCACACCCGGCTCAATCTTCACATTTTCAGCGAGTAAGCCATGGACATACATAGTGGACTCTGAAACACTATTGATATCAATCGTGACTGTATTGTGGCTAGGAAAAAGCTTTCCGGACACACACACACATAACTAGTTCAATATTCAGGCACAATATCCGCTAAATTAATTGGGTGAACATGTGATTTCTACGCAAGCTACACTTCCCCATGTGTATCTTTGTCTGACTATGAGTATGTATAGATGGGTGTCTTGTTTATTGTTAACTTTGCCTTCAGTGAGCTAATACCTAAGAATACAGCAAAGAATCGTTCCACAAAATAGAAATGTGTATCTATCATTGAATATGTTGACACAATGCTGATTCAGCGATATTTCACCACAATTTTACACCGTTCAGATCTATTTTGGTGGTTCTATCTAGGAGTCATAAGAGGATTTACATTTTCGATCAGCAAGTATGCCATATTTATGAGGCAATGAAACACCACTGAGACTATTTCTTTTACTGAAGCCCACAAACTCTTCTCATTAGTGTATTAGCCAGGACATTGGTGACCTCCGTGTAAATTACGTCAAGACTAGAATAGATCAACAACAAGCGTAAAAATGATTGGATGTACGTTGATTGCACGTGCTGCGCCATTTTTGACTAATTTCATATGCCATCTAATGTTTCATGCGTGAACATATCGAATATATATACTTAACGATATTGTTGGTGTCATTGAACGGCGCCATGCTAATCTCTGTACTGTTCCAATTTTAGCATATGTTCTCTGTTATCATTACATCTATCTGTTGTATATGTCTTTTATTCCAAATGAGGACATGATAACATGACATGCCATGATGATATGACATTATGACTTGACATGACATTATGACATGGCAGTATGACATGACATGATGACATGGCATTATGACATGACATGGTATTGTGGCATGACATGACATGACGACGATGAAACAAGCTGCAACACATGTTATGTACACAACGAAGACACAAAGATGCATTAACAAGTATTTCATTGCCTCATGGGGAAGATGGGGGAATGGATGGGAAGGTGACCCTACCTTGCCTACTCCCACCTTCCCCCACCTTCCCCTCCATTCCCCCGCCTCCCCCCACCTTCCCTCAACTTCCCCCAGATTCCCCCAACTTCGGGAATGCGGGGGAAGGTAGGGGGGAGGAGGGGGAAGGTGGGGGATGATGGGGGAATGGAGGGGAAGATGGGGGAATGGATCGGAAGGTGGCCCTACCTTGCCTTCTCCCACCTTCCCCCACCAATGGAGGGGAAGGTAGGGGAAGGTGGGAGTAGGCAAGGTAGGGTCACCTTCCCATCCATTCCCCCATCTTCCCCTCCATTCCCCCATCATCCCCCACTTTCCCCCTCCTCCCCCTACCTTCCCCCGCATTCCCGAAGTTGGGGGAATGTGGGGGAAGTTGGGGGAAGGTGGGGGAAGGCGGGGGAATGAAGGGAAGGTGGGGGAAGGTGGGAGAAGGCAAGGTAGGGCCACCTTCCGATCCATTCCCCCATCTTCCCCTCCATTCCCCCATCATCCCCCACCTTCCCCCTCCTTCCCCTACCTTCCCCCGCATTCCCGAAGTTGGGGGAATGTGGGGGAAGCTGGGGGAAGGTGGGGGAAGGCGGGGGAATGGAGGGGAAGGTGGGGGAAGGTGGGAGAAGGCAAGGTAGGGTCACCTTCCGATCCATTCCCCCATCTTCCCCTCCATTCCCCCATCATCCCCCACCTTCCCCCTCCTCCCCCTACCTTCCCCCGCATTCCCGAAGTTGGGGAATGTGGGGGAAGTTGGGGGAAGGTGGGGGAAGGCGGGGGAATGGAGGGGAAGGTGGGGGAAGGTGGGAGAAGGCAAGGTAGGGCCACCTTCCGATCCATTCCCCCATCTTCCCCTCCATTCCCCCATCATCCCCCACCTTCCCCCTCCTCCCCCCTATCTTCCCCCGCATTCCCGAAGTTGGGGGAATCTGGGGGAAGTTGGGGGAAGGTGGGGGGAGGCGGGGGAATGGAGGGAGAAGGCAAGGTAGGGCCACCTTCCGATCCATTCCCCCATCTTCCCCTCCATTCCCCCATCATCCCCCACCTTCCCCCTCCTCCCCCTACCTTCCCCCGCATTCCCGAAGTTGGGGGAATGTGGGGGAAGTTGGGGAAGGTGGGGGAAGTTGGAGGAAGGTGGGGGAAGGCGGGGGAATGGAGGGGAAGGTGGGGGAAGGTGGGAGTAGGCAAGGTAGGGTCACCTTGCCATCCATTCCCCCATCTTCCCCTCCATTCCCCCATCATCCCCCACCTTCCCCTACCTTCCCCCGCATTCCCGAAGTTGGGGGAATGTGGGGGAAGCTGGGGGAAGGTGGGGGAAGGCGGGGGAATGTGGGGGAAGCTGGGGGAAGGTGGGGGAAGGCGGGGGAATGGAGGGGAAGGTGGGGGAAGGTGGGAGAAGGCAAGGTAGGGTCACCTTCCGATCCATTCCCCCATCTTCCCCTCCATTCCCCCATCATCCCCCACCTTCCCCCTCCTCCCCCTACCTTCCCCCGCATTCCCGAAGTTGGGGAATGTGGGGGAAGTTGGGGGAAGGTGGGGGAAGGCGGGGGAATGGAGGGGAAGGTGGGGGAAGGTGGGAGAAGGCAAGGTAGGGCCACCTTCCGATCCATTCCCCCATCTTCCCCTCCATTCCCCCATCATCCCCCACCTTCCCCCTCCTCCCCCCTATCTTCCCCCGCATTCCCGAAGTTGGGGGAATCTGGGGGAAGTTGGGGGAAGGTGGGGGGAGGCGGGGGAATGGAGGGAGAAGGCAAGGTAGGGCCACCTTCCGATCCATTCCCCCATCTTCCCCTCCATTCCCCCATCATCCCCCACCTTCCCCCTCCTCCCCCTACCTTCCCCCGCATTCCCGAAGTTGGGGGAATGTGGGGGAAGTTGGGGAAGGTGGGGGAAGTTGGAGGAAGGTGGGGGAAGGCGGGGGAATAGAGGGGAAGGTGGGGGAAGGTGGGAGTAGGCAAGGTAGGGTCACCTTGCCATCCATTCCCCCATCTTCCCCTCCATTCCCCCATCATCCCCCACCTTCCCCTACCTTCCCCCGCATTCCCGAAGTTGGGGGAATGTGGGGGAAGCTGGGGGAAGGTGGGGGAAGGCGGGGGAATGGAGGGGAAGGTGGGGGAAGGTGGGGGAAGGCGGGGGAATGGAGGGGAAGGTGGGGGAAGGTGGGAGAAGGCAAGGTAGGGCCACCTTCCGATCCATTCCCCCATCTTCCCCTCCATTCCCCCATCATCCCCCACCTTCCCCCTCCTCCCCCTACCTTCCCCCGCATTCCCGAAGTTGGGGAATGTGGGGGAAGTTGGGGGAAGGTGGGGGAAGGCGGGGGAATGGAGGGGAAGGTGGGGGAAGGTGGGAGAAGGCAAGGTAGGGCCACCTTCCGATCCATTCCCCCATCTTCCCCTCCATTCCCCCATCATCCCCCACCTTCCCCCTCCTCCCCCCTATCTTCCCCCGCATTCCCGAAGTTGGGGGAATCTGGGGGAAGTTGGGGGAAGGTGGGGGGAGGCGGGGGAATGGAGGGAGAAGGCAAGGTAGGGCCACCTTCCGATCCATTCCCCCATCTTCCCCTCCATTCCCCCATCATCCCCCACCTTCCCCCTCCTCCCCCTACCTTCCCCCGCATTCCCGAAGTTGGGGGAATGTGGGGGAAGTTGGGGAAGGTGGGGGAAGTTGGAGGAAGGTGGGGGAAGGCGGGGGAATGGAGGGGAAGGTGGGGGAAGGTGGGAGTAGGCAAGGTAGGGTCACCTTGCCATCCATTCCCCCATCTTCCCCTCCATTCCCCCATCATCCCCCACCTTCCCCTACCTTCCCCCGCATTCCCGAAGTTGGGGGAATGTGGGGGAAGCTGGGGGAAGGTGGGGGAAGGCGGGGGAATGGAGGGGAAGGTGGGGGAAGGTGGGGGAAGGCGGGGGAATGGAGGGGAAGGTGGGGGAAGGTGGGAGAAGGCAAGGTAGGGCCACCTTCCGATCCATTCCCCCATCTTCCCCTCCATTCCCCCATCATCCCCCACCTTCCCCCTCCTCCCCCCTACCTTCCCCCGCATTCCCGAAGTTGGGGGAATGTGGGGGAAGTTGGGGGAAGGTGGGGGAAGGCGGGGGAATGGAGGGAGAAGGCAAGGTAGGGCCACCTTCCGATCCATTCCCCCATCTTCCCCTCCATTCCCCCATCATCCCCCACCTTCCCCCTCCTCCCCCTACCTTCCCCCGCATTCCCGAAGTTGGGGGAATGTGGGGGAAGTTGGGGAAGGTGGGGGAAGTTGGGGGAAGGTGGGGGAAGGCGGGGGAATGGAGGGGAAGGTGGGGGAAGGTGGGAGTAGGCAAGGTAGGGTCACCTTGCCATCCATTCCCCCATCTTCCCCTCCATTCCCCCATCATCCCCCACCTTCCCCTACCTTCCCCCGCATTCCCGAAGTTGGGGGAATGTGGGGGAAGCTGGGGGAAGGTGGGGGAAGGCGGGGGAATGGAGGGGAAGGTGGGGGAAGGTGGGGGAAGGCGGGGGAATGGAGGGGAAGGTGGGGGAAGGTGGGAGAAGGCAAGGTAGGGCCACCTTCCGATCCATTCCCCCATCTTCCCCTCCATTCCCCCATCATCCCCCACCTTCCCCCTCCTCCCCCCTACCTTCCCCCGCATTCCCGAAGTTGGGGGAATGTGGGGGAAGTTGGGGGAAGGTGGGGGAAGGCGGGGGAATGGAGGGGAAGGTGGGGGAAGGTGGGAGTAGGCAAGGTAGGGTCACCTTGCCATCCATTCCCCCATCTTCCCCTCCATTCCCCCATCATCCCCCACCTTCCCCCTCCTCCCCCCTACCTTCCCCCGCATTCCCGAAGTTGGGGGAATCTAGGGGAAGTTGGGGGAAGGTGGGGGAAGGCGGGGGAATGGAGGGGAAGGTGGGGGAAGGTGGGAGTAGGCAAGGTAGGGTCACCTTGCCATCCATTCCTCCATCTTCCCCTCCATTCCCCCATCATCCCCACCTTCCCCTACCTTCCCCCGCATTCCCGAAGTTGGGGGAATGTGGGGGAAGCTGGGGGAAGGTGGGGGAAGGCGGGGGAATGGAGGGGAAGGTGGGGAAGGTGGGAGAAGGCAAGGTAGGGCCACCTTCCGATCCATTCCCCCCATCTTCCCCTCCATTCCCCCATCATCCCCCACCTTCCCCCTCCTCCCCCTACCTTCCCCCGCATTCCCGAAGTTGGGGGAATCTGGGGGAAGTTGGGGGAAGGTGGGGGGAGGCGGGGGAATGGAGGGGAAGGTGGGGGAAGGTGGGAGTAGGCAAGGTAGGGTCACCTTCTCATCCATTCCCCCATCTTCCCCGCCATTCCCCCATCATCCCCCACCTTCCCCTACCTTCCCCCGCATTCCCGAAGTTGGGGGAATCTGGGGGAAGTTGGGGGAAGGTGGGGGAAGGCGGGGGAATGGAGGGGAAGGTGGGGGAATGTGGGAGAAGGTAAGGTAGGGCCACCTTCCGATCCATTCCCCCATCTTCCCCTCCATTCCCCCATCATCCCCCACCTTCCCCCTCCTCCCCCCTACCTTCCCCCGCATTCCCGAAGTTGGGGGAATGTGGGGGAAGTTGGGGGAAGGTGGGGGAAGGCGGGGGAATGGAGGGGAAGGTGGGGGAAGGTGGGAGTAGGCAAGGTAGGGTCACCTTGCCATCCATTCCCCCATCTTCCCCTCCATTCCCCCATCATCCCCCACCTCCCCCCTCCTCCCCCCCTACCTTCCCCCGCATTCCCGAAGTTGGGGGAATCTGGGGGAAGTTGGGGGAAGGTGGGGGAAGGCGGGGGAATGGAGGGGAAGGTGGGGGGAGGTGGGAGTAGGCAAGGTAGGGTCACCTTGCCATCCATTCCCCCATCTTCCCCTCCATTCCCCCATCATCCCCCACCTTCCCCTACCTTCCCCCGCATTCCCGAAGTTGGGGGAATGTGGGGGGAAGCTGGGGGAAGGTGGGGGAAGGCGGGGGAATGGAGGGGAAGGTGGGGGAAGGTGGGAGAAGGCAAGGTAGGGCCACCTTCCGATCCATTCCCCCATCTTCCCCTCCATTCCCCCATCATCCCCCACCTTCCCCCTCCTCCCCCTACCTTCCCCCGCATTCCCGAAGTTGGGGGAATCTGGGGGAAGTTGGGGGAAGGTGGGGGAAGGCGGGGGAATGGAGGGGAAGGTGGGGGAAGGTGGGAGTAGGCAAGGTAGGGTCACCTTGCCATCCATTCCCCCATCTTCCCCTCCATTCCCCCATCATCCCCCACCTTCCCCTACCTTCCCCCGCATTCCCGAAGTTGGGGGAATGTGGGGGAAGCTGGGGGAAGGTCGGGGAAGGCGGGGGAATGGAGGGGAAGGTGGGGGAAGGTGGGGGAAGGCGGGGGAATGGAGGGGAAGGTGGGGGAAGGTGGGAGAAGGCAAGGTAGGGCCACCTTCCGATCCATTCCCCCATCTTCCCCTCCATTCCCCCATCATCCCCACCTTCCCCTACCTTCCCCCGCATTCCCGAAGTTGGGGGAATGTGGGGGAAGCTGGGGGAAGGTGGGGGAAGGCGGGGGAATGGAGGGGAAGGTGGGGAAGGTGGGAGAAGGCAAGGTAGGGCCACCTTCCGATCCATTCCTCCATCTTCCCCTCCATTCCCCCATCATCCCCCACCTTCCCCCTCCTCCCCCCTACCTTCCCCCGCATTCCCGAAGTTGGGGGAATCTGGGGGAAGTTGGGGGAAGGTGGGGGGGAGGCGGGGGAATGGAGGGGAAGGTGGGGGGAGGTGGGAGTAGGCAAGGTAGGGTCACCTTGCCATCCATTCCCCCATCTTCCCCTCCATTCCCCCATCATCCCCCACCTTCCCCTACCTTCCCCCGCATTCCCGAAGTTGGGGGAATGTGGGGGAAGCTGGGGGAAGGTGGGGGAAGGCGGGGGAATGGAGGGGAAGGTGGGGGAAGGTGGGAGAAGGCAAGGTAGGGCCAC
Source organism: Parapristionchus giblindavisi (assembly GCA_943737045.1). NCBI lineage: Eukaryota > Metazoa > Nematoda > Chromadorea > Rhabditida > Diplogasteridae > Parapristionchus > Parapristionchus giblindavisi. Next base: position 24,841 of record CALSFV010000535.1, read on the forward strand.
CTTCCGATCCATTCCCCCATCTTCCCCTCCATTCCCCCATCATCCCCCACCTTCCCCCTCCTCCCCCTACCTTCCCCCGCATTCCCGAAGTTGGGGGAATCTGGGGGAAGTTGGGGGAAGGTGGGGGAAGGCGGGGGAATGGAGGGGAAGGTGGGGGAAGGTGGGAGTAGGCAAGGTAGGGTCACCTTGCCATCCATTCCCCCATCTTCCCCTCCATTCCCCCATCATCCCCACCTTCCCCTACCTTCCCCCGCATTCCCGAAGTTGGGGGAATGTGGGGGAAGCTGGGGGAAGGTCGGGGAAGGCGGGGGAATGGAGGGGAAGGTGGGGGAAGGTGGGGGAAGGCGGGGGAATGGAGGGGAAGGTGGGGGAAGGTGGGAGAAGGCAAGGTAGGGCCACCTTCCGATCCATTCCCCCATCTTCCCCTCCATTCCCCCATCATCCCCACCTTCCCCTACCTTCCCCCGCATTCCCGAAGTTGGGGGAATGTGGGGGAAGCTGGGGGAAGGTGGGGGAAGGCGGGGGAATGGAGGGGAAGGTGGGGAAGGTGGGAGAAGGCAAGGTAGGGCCACCTTCCGATCCATTCCTCCATCTTCCCCTCCATTCCCCCATCATCCCCCACCTTCCCCCTCCTCCCCCCTACCTTCCCCCGCATTCCCGAAGTTGGGGGAATCTGGGGGAAGTTGGGGGAAGGTGGGGGGGAGGCGGGGGAATGGAGGGGAAGGTGGGGGAAGGTGGGAGTAGGCAAGGTAGGGTCACCTTCTCATCCATTCCCCCATCTTCCCCGCCATTCCCCCATCATCCCCCACCTTCCCCTACCTTCCCCCGCATTCCCGAAGTTGGGGGAATCTGGGGGAAGTTGGGGGAAGGTGGGGGAAGGCGGGGGAATGGAGGGGAAGGTGGGGGAATGTGGGAGAAGGTAAGGTAGGGCCACCTTCCGATCCATTCCCCCATCTTCCCCTCCATTCCCCCATCATCCCCCACCTTCCCCCTCCTCCCCCCTACCTTCCCCCGCATTCCCGAAGTTGGGGGAATGTGGGGGAAGTTGGGGGAAGGTGGGGGAAGGCGGGGGAATGGAGGGGAAGGTGGGGGAAGGTGGGAGTAGGCAAGGTAGGGTCACCTTGCCATCCATTCCCCCATCTTCCCCTCCATTCCCCCATCATCCCCCACCTCCCCCCTCCTCCCCCCTACCTTCCCCCGCATTCCCGAAGTTGGGGGAATCTGGGGGAAGTTGGGGGAAGGTGGGGGAAGGCGGGGGAATGGAGGGGAAGGTGGGGGAAGGTGGGAGTAGGCAAGGTAGGGTCACCTTGCCATCCATTCCTCCATCTTCCCCTCCATTCCCCCGCCTTCCCCCACCTTCCCCCAACTTCCCCCCAGATTCCCCCAACTTCGGGAATGCGGGGGAAGGTAGGGGGAGGAGGGGGAAGGTGGGGGATGATGGGGGAATGGAGGGGGAGATGGGGGAATGGATCGGAAGGTTGCCCTACCTTGCCTTCTCCCACCTTCCCCCACCTTCCCCTCCATTCCCCCGCCTTCCCCCACCTTCCCCCAACTTCCCCCACATTCCCCCAACTTCGGGAATGCGGGGGAAGGTAGGGGAAGGTGGGGGATGATGGGGGAATGGAGGGGAAGATGGGGGAATGGATGGGAAGGTGACCCTACCTTGCCTACTCCCACCTTCCCCCACCTTCCCCTCCATTCCCCCGCCTTCCCCCACCTTCCCCCACCTTCCCCCAACTTCCCCCACATTCCCCCAACTTCGGGAATGCGGGAGAAGGTAGGGGGAGGAGGGGGAAAGTGGGGGATGATGGGGGAATGGAGGGGAAGATGGGGGAATGGATGGGAAGGTGACCCTACCTTGCCTACTCCCACCTTCCCCTACCTTCCCCTCCATTCCCCCGCCTTCCCCCACCTTCCCCCAGCTTCCCCCACATTCCCCCAACTTCGGGAATGCGGGGGAAGGTAGGGGAAGGTGGGGGATGATGGGGGAATGGCGGGAAAGATGGGGGAATGGATGGGAAGGTGACCCTACCTTGCCTACTCCCACCTTCCCCCACCTTCCCCTCCATTCCCCCGCCTCCCCCCACCTTCCCCCCAACTTCCCCCAGATTTCCCCAACTTCGGGAATGCGGGGGAAGGTAGGGGGAGGAGGGGGAAGGTGGGGGATGATGGGGGAATGGAGGGGAAGATGGGGGAATGGATCGGAAGGTGGCCCTACCTTGCCTTCTCCCACCTTCCCCCACCTTCCCCTCCATTCCCCCGCCTTCCCCCACCTTCCCCCAACTTCCCCCATATTCCCCCAACTTCGGGAATGCGGGGGAAGGTAGGGGGAGGAGGGGGGAGGTGGGGGATGATGGGGGAATGGAGGGGAAGATGGGGGAATGGATCGGAAGGTGGCCCTACCTTGCCTTCTCCCACCTTCCCCCACCTTCCCCAACTTCCCCCGAATTCCCCCAACTTCGGGAATGCGGGGGAAGGTAGGGGGAGGAGGGGGAAGGTGGGGGATGATGGAAGATGGGGGAATGGATCGGAAGGTGGCCCTACCTTGCCTTCTCCCACCTTCCCCCACCTTCCCCTCCATTCCCCCGCCTTCCCCCACCTTCCCCCAGCTTCCCCCACATTCCCCCAACTTCGGGAATGCGGGGGAAGGTAGGGGAAGGTGGGGGATGATGGGGGAATGGCGGGGAAGATGGGGGAATGGATGGGAAGGTGACCCTACCTTGCCTACTGATGGGAAGGTGATTGCAGGAGAAGTCGAAGATAGAGAATGACGTTGAGGCTACAAGAAGGAAGCTAAGAGAGACCCAGATGGAGTTGGCTACGAGAGAGTCGGAGCTTCGAGCAGCTCGCCAGCAGATCAATGAGATGAAGCAGCAGCTCCTCTATGCTGAACAACGTGAGTCTAACTATAAAGCTCAGAAAGATCGCGAATCTAGATATGATGTTGAACGAGATCGATTGCGTCATACAGAGACTGACGTGACGAAATATCGATTACAGGATCGATCAATGCACAGTGATCTTGGGGCCGAGCGATGTAACCCGTTGAGGACGGCATTTCCGGAACAAAGCGTACAGCATTCGGCGCAGCAAGGATCTCTTGGACGAACCAGAACAAGTGAGAACCGTTCATATTCTGATGAGGGTGTAGATGGAAAGAATGAGGTCAGACAATGTGGTGTGCCGCGAGTAGTAGCTTCTGAGTTGCCACTTCTAGCTTGTTATGATGGTTCGCGAGAGAGATGGGATGTATTTAAGGATGGTTTCTTGCTTAGATATGGGCACTTAAAGAATGATGATTCTAAGGTTGTATTGAGAGAGTTACTTGTTGGAAAGGCCCATAACGAGTACAACTCCCTTCCGAAAGAGTATGATGATAAAGGGATAAGAGAATGTTTGGATTGGTTGAGAGATAGGTGTATGGGTGGAAGTCAATATGCAGAGCTCGAATACGAGAGACAACTGAATGCAATCTCGTCTGAGGGTAGAAATGTCAAGGAAGTGTGTGATGAGATTGAGTACTTAACCATGAAGATGCATGGGGACGATAGTGAGACTCTCGAGAAGGTCCGAAGAAAGAAGTTCATGCTCATCTACGATCAACACAAAGAGTATCGAGAACTCCTGAAGTTGTTTGATGAAAAGGGAAGTTATGAGGAACTGAAGAAAGTCATACAGAGATCAGAGTATATGGATCGAAGATTAGAGAGTGAGAATGGACGTGGATGGAGAAATGGAGGTTACACAGCTCCACCGAATCGAAGTACGATTACGTGTCGCAATTGTGGAGGCGTTGGCCATATATCATCAGTGTGTACTACTGGAAGAATGAATGGTCGTCCACCGATTTGGAATCAAGCATACAATCAGAGTATGAGCAATAATCGATTTGGGGCCGAACAACAAGGTCGAGCTGGTGTACAACAAGGCGCTTTCCCGTACAATAATCATGCACCGAGATTCGAACCTCAAGATGCTCGTTCACAGCAGCCTCCCACAGATCAGAGAGAGCCGAAGGAAGATCCTCCAAGATCGTATAATGTCATCTGTAAGCGAGTGAAGGATGTGAGAGGATTACCTATGAAGGAAGATCGAAGTGTAGTAGAGAATACCTGTAAAGAGAATGAAGAGAATCAGGCCGAGAATGAGGTTGATGACAGTCACTGCAAGTTTATCAAGAGATTCAAGACTGTTCATGGAACCATTGGAGGAGTAGAAGTAGACGCTTGTTTGGATACGGGCGCCGAAGTTAATTTGATTGATTTTGATACGGTCAAGGGTATGGCCGGAGTAGTTATTGATGATAAGATTACTGGATTCACTGATGCCTTAGGTAATCGGGTGAAAACAGTTGGAACAATTTGTGTTGATGTGAATATGGAAAGAGGAAAACGATGTAAAGTTGGCTTCTTTGTAACTGAGAAGAAGATTCCGTGTATCCTGTTGGGGCAGATTGCCTTAGACGCAATGGGAATGGAGTTGATTGTAAAGGGTGAAGTAGTTGATATGTGTAGTGGAAATGATGCTGTCGTGCTAAACACGATTTGTAGTGCACGAAATGAATTGGGAACGGTTATTGTTGGTGGTGGTTCTCCTGATAAAGGAGGGCAGATAATCTTGACTGATGACGAAGCAGTCGAGGATAGTGATAAGGCTGTGCGTGTTCCAGTGTGTAATGGGACAAACACGGTTATGGTTCGAGGCGATATTAAGGGATTAGATGTTGAAGTGCGCCTTGATGAGGATTTCGAGGCGAATATGGTTAATACTACGGCTGAGGATGTGGTAGTAGTGGCCGTAGAAGATAATGTTTTCGTAGATTTTACTGATGGTCAAGAATATCAGGTGGAGGCCGTCGAGAATATGGTAGTTGATAAGGATATTGATGGGGACGAACGATGTAATGATGAATCTGTTGGCACGGAAGTGAAGAGTCCGTGCATTGATGAATCTGTTGGCACGGAGATGAAGATTCCGTGTATTGTGTCAGGACAAAGTACTTTAGAGGTGAAAGGATTGGTGTTGAGAGAGAACGATGAGGATAAAGTTGTTGTAGTTGATGTAAGTGATGAGAGTAGTAAGATTGATTCAGTTCTGTTGAGGACGAGCTGTGTTAGACATAATGAGATGGATAGTGTAATGGAAAGAGGAGTTCTATCTGAGAGAGGTTGTATGGACAAGAAAGATAAGGATAATATTGTGGGAGATATGGTAGAAGGACTTTCAGTGTGTAGAGAGACTGTACCTGTTACGGGGCCTAAGGGTCGATTGAAGGAAGATTGTATGGACAAGAAGGATATGGATATTATTGTTGGAGATATGGTAGAAGGACATTCAGAGTGTAAAGAGACTGTACCTGTTAAGAGACCTAAGGGTAGATTGAAGAAGGAGTGTATGAACATGAAGGATGATATGGATATTATTGATGGTGATATGTTTGTGAGAGTTATGGCGTGTAAAGAAACTGTACCTGGTGAGAGACCAAAGGTTCGACTGAAGGAAGATTGTATGGATAAGAAGCATATGGATATTATTATTGGAAATATGGTAGAAGGACTTTCAGAGTGTAAAGAGACTGTACCTGTTAAGAGACCAAAGGGTAGATTGAAGGAAAGCATGAATAAGATGGATGAGGATATTATTGTTGGATATAGTGGTGCGGGAGTTCTGGTGTGTAAGGGAACTGTACCTGGTATGGGACCTGAGAGTGTGCTGCAAGAAGATCGCATGTTGATAGAGAATGATAAGATTGATGAAGAAAGCAGTAATAGTCATCATATCGTGAGAGTGCCTGTGGGTAATAGATCTCAGTCTGTTACGGTATCTGTGAGATATGATTGTGGCATTATGAATAGAGGTGTCCGTGGATACATAAGTGAGGCTTGTGATGGGGTGATCTCTTGTGTGGTACTGTATAGAGCTATGGAGTTCGAACAGTTTGATTGCAGGAAGAAGGCGGTACCGAGAGATCCCGACAAGATGTTGAGCTCGACATCACGAGAGCCCGTGTCCCTCAGAGGAGGTGTATCATTCGCCGTTCCGTACAACATCATGGTCGTCGTCATCGTCATCTGCACCGTGATCTACATCTCAATCGTCTACAGTCGTGCCGTCGTCGTCGCCATCGCCGCTCGTGCCGTCGCCGTCGCCACGTTCGCCGTCATCGTTTCGCTGCTCGTTCTGCCGTTCGTCGTTCGTAAGCCCGTGGAAGAGAAGACGCGTGAGGACACGCTTGTGAAAAGGAGGGGCATGTTAAGGGGTTAGCCCAACCCTATATTCTGTATATTATATTATGACTATCGCTAGAATATCATATTTATTTATTCCTTTCATTATTCATTTCACCCTATCTATTGACTACGGGAGTGACCCTCTGCTCCCGACTTCCGTTGTTTACCAATTAAGCGTTCCGGTGTTTACCAAGACTTGATTTCGTATTTCTTGTTCTGACCTGTTCAGTCTTACGCTTGCTCCCGTTCAGAGTGTGACGTAACCTTTCTCTCTTGTTTATTTCACTTTTTGGTTTCGTTTATTAAGCTGTTCGTGCTGATAAAATCACCTTTCGTTGATTGCCTTCGTTGACTTACATTCTCAGGGTTGGTTACTCTAGAATAGCTTCGAAAACAGTTTTGATCTTCGTTTCCATCTTGTGTCTGCTACTTTGGTGTGGCATCGCTACTGTGGTGTAGCAAATCAGCGTTACTTTGGTGTAACTGAAGCTGATTTAGTTACTTTGGTGTGACTAAAAGTGAGGCTCCTTCTTATCTTCATTTGCGAAATCTGAATAGTTCGTGCCTGGGGCCGATCTATCTTCATCTTTTCCACTTGTAGTGAGAGCGGATTACCTTACAGTGACCCTACCTTGCCTACTCCCACCTTCCCCCACCTTCCCCTCCATTCCCCCGCCTCCCCCCACCTTCCCCCAACTTCCCCCAGATTCCCCCAACTTCGGGAATGCGGGGGAAGGTAGGGGGAGGAGGGGGAAGGTGGGGGAAGGCGGGGGAATGGAGGGGAAGGTGGGGGAAGGTGGGAGAAGGCAAGGTAGGGCCACCTTCCGATCCATTCCCCCATCTTTCCCTCCATTCCCCCATCATCCCCATTCCCCCGCCTTCCCCCCCCCCCCACCTTCCCCTACCTTCCCCCGCATTCCCGAAGTTGGGGGAAGGTGGGAGAAGGCAAGGCCCCCACCTTCCCCTACCTTCCCCCGCATTCCCGAAGTTGGGGGAATGTGGGGGAAGCTGGGGGAAGGTGGGGGAAGGCGGGGGAATGGAGGGGAAGGTGGGGGAAGGTGGGAGAAGGCAAGGTAGGGTCACCTTCCGATCCATTCCCCCATCTTCCCCTCCATTCCCCCATCATCCCCCACCTTCCCCCTCCTCCCCCTACCTTCCCCCGCATTCCCGAAGTTGGGGAATGTGGGGGAAGTTGGGGGAAGGTGGGGGAAGGCGGGGGAATGGAGGGGAAGGTGGGGGAAGGTGGGAGAAGGCAAGGTAGGGCCACCTTCCGATCCATTCCCCCATCTTCCCCTCCATTCCCCCATCATCCCCCACCTTCCCCCTCCTCCCCCCTATCTTCCCCCGCATTCCCGAAGTTGGGGGAATCTGGGGGAAGTTGGGGGAAGGTGGGGGGAGGCGGGGGAATGGAGGGAGAAGGCAAGGTAGGGCCACCTTCCGATCCATTCCCCCATCTTCCCCTCCATTCCCCCATCATCCCCCACCTTCCCCCTCCTCCCCCTACCTTCCCCCGCATTCCCGAAGTTGGGGGAATGTGGGGGAAGTTGGGGAAGGTGGGGGAAGTTGGGGGAAGGTGGGGGAAGGCGGGGGAATGGAGGGGAAGGTGGGGGAAGGTGGGAGTAGGCAAGGTAGGGTCACCTTGCCATCCATTCCCCCATCTTCCCCTCCATTCCCCCATCATCCCCCACCTTCCCCTACCTTCCCCCGCATTCCCGAAGTTGGGGGAATGTGGGGGAAGCTGGGGGAAGGTGGGGGAAGGCGGGGGAATGGAGGGGAAGGTGGGGGAAGGTGGGGGAAGGCGGGGGAATGGAGGGGAAGGTGGGGGAAGGTGGGAGAAGGCAAGGTAGGGCCACCTTCCGATCCATTCCCCCATCTTCCCCTCCATTCCCCCATCATCCCCCACCTTCCCCCTCCTCCCCCCTACCTTCCCCCGCATTCCCGAAGTTGGGGGAATGTGGGGGAAGTTGGGGGAAGGTGGGGGAAGGCGGGGGAATGGAGGGAGAAGGCAAGGTAGGGCCACCTTCCGATCCATTCCCCCATCTTCCCCTCCATTCCCCCATCATCCCCCACCTTCCCCCTCCTCCCCCTACCTTCCCCCGCATTCCCGAAGTTGGGGGAATGTGGGGGAAGTTGGGGAAGGTGGGGGAAGTTGGGGGAAGGTGGGGGAAGGCGGGGGAATGGAGGGGAAGGTGGGGGAAGGTGGGAGTAGGCAAGGTAGGGTCACCTTGCCATCCATTCCCCCATCTTCCCCTCCATTCCCCCATCATCCCCCACCTTCCCCTACCTTCCCCCGCATTCCCGAAGTTGGGGGAATGTGGGGGAAGCTGGGGGAAGGTGGGGGAAGGCGGGGGAATGGAGGGGAAGGTGGGGGAAGGTGGGGGAAGGCGGGGGAATGGAGGGGAAGGTGGGGGAAGGTGGGAGAAGGCAAGGTAGGGCCACCTTCCGATCCATTCCCCCATCTTCCCCTCCATTCCCCCATCATCCCCCACCTTCCCCCTCCTCCCCCCTACCTTCCCCCGCATTCCCGAAGTTGGGGGAATGTGGGGGAAGTTGGGGGAAGGTGGGGGAAGGCGGGGGAATGGAGGGGAAGGTGGGGGAAGGTGGGAGTAGGCAAGGTAGGGTCACCTTGCCATCCATTCCCCCATCTTCCCCTCCATTCCCCCATCATCCCCCACCTTCCCCCTCCTCCCCCCTACCTTCCCCCGCATTCCCGAAGTTGGGGGAATCTAGGGGAAGTTGGGGGAAGGTGGGGGAAGGCGGGGGAATGGAGGGGAAGGTGGGGGAAGGTGGGAGTAGGCAAGGTAGGGTCACCTTGCCATCCATTCCTCCATCTTCCCCTCCATTCCCCCATCATCCCCACCTTCCCCTACCTTCCCCCGCATTCCCGAAGTTGGGGGAATGTGGGGGAAGCTGGGGGAAGGTGGGGGAAGGCGGGGGAATGGAGGGGAAGGTGGGGGAAGGTGGGAGAAGGCAAGGTAGGGCCACCTTCCGATCCATTCCCCCATCTTCCCCTCCATTCCCCCATCATCCCCCACCTTCCCCCTCCTCCCCCTACCTTCCCCCGCATTCCCGAAGTTGGGGGAATCTGGGGGAAGTTGGGGGAAGGTGGGGGAAGGCGGGGGAATGGAGGGGAAGGTGGGGGAAGGTGGGAGTAGGCAAGGTAGGGTCACCTTGCCATCCATTCCCCCATCTTCCCCTCCATTCCCCCATCATCCCCCACCTTCCCCTACCTTCCCCCGCATTCCCGAAGTTGGGGGAATGTGGGGGAAGCTGGGGGAAGGTCGGGGAAGGCGGGGGAATGGAGGGGAAGGTGGGGGAAGGTGGGGGAAGGCGGGGGAATGGAGGGGAAGGTGGGGGAAGGTGGGAGAAGGCAAGGTAGGGCCACCTTCCGATCCATTCCCCCATCTTCCCCTCCATTCCCCCATCATCCCCACCTTCCCCTACCTTCCCCCGCATTCCCGAAGTTGGGGGAATGTGGGGGAAGCTGGGGGAAGGTGGGGGAAGGCGGGGGAATGGAGGGGAAGGTGGGGAAGGTGGGAGAAGGCAAGGTAGGGCCACCTTCCGATCCATTCCTCCATCTTCCCCTCCATTCCCCCATCATCCCCCACCTTCCCCCTCCTCCCCCCTACCTTCCCCCGCATTCCCGAAGTTGGGGGAATGTGGGGGAAGTTGGGGGAAGGTGGGGGAAGGCGGGGGAATGGAGGGGAAGGTGGGGGAAGGTGGGAGTAGGCAAGGTAGGGTCACCTTGCCATCCATTCCCCCATCTTCCCCTCCATTCCCCCATCATCCCCCACCTTCCCCCTCCTCCCCCCTACCTTCCCCCGCATTCCCGAAGTTGGGGGAATCTAGGGGAAGTTGGGGGAAGGTGGGGGAAGGCGGGGGAATGGAGGGGAAGGTGGGGGAAGGTGGGAGTAGGCAAGGTAGGGTCACCTTGCCATCCATTCCCCCATCTTCCCCTCCATTCCCCCATCATCCCCCACCTTCCCCTACCTTCCCCCGCATTCCCGAAGTTGGGGGAATGTGGGGGAAGCTGGGGGAAGGTGGGGGAAGGCGGGGGAATGGAGGGGAAGGTGGGGGAAGGTGGGAGAAGGCAAGGTAGGGCCACCTTCCGATCCATTCCCCCATCTTCCCCTCCATTCCCCCATCATCCCCCACCTTCCCCCTCCTCCCCCTACCTTCCCCCGCATTCCCGAAGTTGGGGGAATCTGGGGGAAGTTGGGGGAAGGTGGGGGAAGGCGGGGGAATGGAGGGGAAGGTGGGGGAAGGTGGGAGTAGGCAAGGTAGGGTCACCTTGCCATCCATTCCCCCATCTTCCCCTCCATTCCCCCATCATCCCCCACCTTCCCCTACCTTCCCCCGCATTCCCGAAGTTGGGGGAATGTGGGGGAAGCTGGGGGAAGGTCGGGGAAGGCGGGGGAATGGAGGGGAAGGTGGGGGAAGGTGGGGGAAGGCGGGGGAATGGAGGGGAAGGTGGGGGAAGGTGGGAGAAGGCAAGGTAGGGCCACCTTCCGATCCATTCCCCCATCTTCCCCTCCATTCCCCCATCATCCCCACCTTCCCCTACCTTCCCCCGCATTCCCGAAGTTGGGGGAATGTGGGGGAAGCTGGGGGAAGGTGGGGGAAGGCGGGGGAATGGAGGGGAAGGTGGGGAAGGTGGGAGAAGGCAAGGTAGGGCCACCTTCCGATCCATTCCTCCATCTTCCCCTCCATTCCCCCATCATCCCCCACCTTCCCCCTCCTCCCCCCTACCTTCCCCCGCATTCCCGAAGTTGGGGGAATCTGGGGGAAGTTGGGGGAAGGTGGGGGGGAGGCGGGGGAATGGAGGGGAAGGTGGGGGAAGGTGGGAGTAGGCAAGGTAGGGTCACCTTCTCATCCATTCCCCCATCTTCCCCGCCATTCCCCCATCATCCCCCACCTTCCCCTACCTTCCCCCGCATTCCCGAAGTTGGGGGAATCTGGGGGAAGTTGGGGGAAGGTGGGGGAAGGCGGGGGAATGGAGGGGAAGGTGGGGGAATGTGGGAGAAGGTAAGGTAGGGCCACCTTCCGATCCATTCCCCCATCTTCCCCTCCATTCCCCCATCATCCCCCACCTTCCCCCTCCTCCCCCCTACCTTCCCCCGCATTCCCGAAGTTGGGGGAATGTGGGGGAAGTTGGGGGAAGGTGGGGGAAGGCGGGGGAATGGAGGGGAAGGTGGGGGAAGGTGGGAGTAGGCAAGGTAGGGTCACCTTGCCATCCATTCCCCCATCTTCCCCTCCATTCCCCCATCATCCCCCACCTCCCCCCTCCTCCCCCCTACCTTCCCCCGCATTCCCGAAGTTGGGGGAATCTGGGGGAAGTTGGGGGAAGGTGGGGGAAGGCGGGGGAATGGAGGGGAAGGTGGGGGAAGGTGGGAGTAGGCAAGGTAGGGTCACCTTGCCATCCATTCCCCCATCTTCCCCTCCATTCCCCCATCATCCCCCACCTTCCCCTACCTTCCCCCGCATTCCCGAAGTTGGGGGAATGTGGGGGAAGCTGGGGGAAGGTGGGGGAAGGCGGGGGAATGGAGGGGAAGGTGGGGGAAGGTGGGAGAAGGCAAGGTAGGGCCACCTTCCGATCCATTCCCCCATCTTCCCCTCCATTCCCCCATCATCCCCCACCTTCCCCCTCCTCCCCCTACCTTCCCCCGCATTCCCGAAGTTGGGGGAATCTGGGGGAAGTTGGGGGAAGGTGGGGGAAGGCGGGGGAATGGAGGGGAAGGTGGGGGAAGGTGGGAGTAGGCAAGGTAGGGTCACCTTGCCATCCATTCCCCCATCTTCCCCTCCATTCCCCCATCATCCCCCACCTTCCCCTACCTTCCCCCGCATTCCCGAAGTTGGGGGAATGTGGGGGAAGCTGGGGGAAGGTGGGGGAAGGCGGGGGAATGGAGGGGAAGGTGGGGGAAGGTGGGAGAAGGCAAGGTAGGGCCACCTTCCGATCCATTCCCCCATCTTCCCCTCCATTCCCTCATCATCCCCCACCTTCCCCCTCCTCCCCCCTACCTTCCCCCGCATTCCCGAAGTTGGGGGAATCTGGGGGAAGTTGGGGGAAGGTGGGGGGAGGCGGGGGAATGGAGGGGAAGGTGGGGGAAGGTGGGAGTAGGCAAGGTAGGGTCACCTTCTCATCCATTCCCCCATCTTCCCCGCCATTCCCCCATCATCCCCCACCTTCCCCTACCTTCCCCCGCATTCCCGAAGTTGGGGGAATGTGGGGGAAGTTGGGGGAAGGTGGGGGAAGGCGGGGGAATGGAGGGGAAGGTGGGGGAAGGTGGGAGAAGGCAAGGCCCCCACCTTCCCCTACCTTCCCCCGCATTCCCGAAGTTGGGGGAATGTGGGGGAAGCTGGGGGAAGGTGGGGGAAGGCGGGGGAATGGAGGGGAAGGTGGGGGGAAGGTGGGAGAAGGCAAGGTAGGGCCACCTTCCGATCCATTCCCCCATCTTCCCCTCCATTCCCCATCATCCCCCACCTTCCCCCTCCTCCCCCCTACCTTCCCCCGCATTCCCGAAGTTGGGGGAATGTGGGGGAAGTTGGGGGAAGGTGGGGGATGATGGGGGAATGGAGGGGAAGATGGGGGAATGGATCGGAAGGTGGCCCTACCTTGCCTTCTCCCACCTTCCCCCACCTTCCCCTCCATTCCCCCGCCTTCCCCCACCTTCCCCCAACTTCCCCCACATTCCCCCAACTTCGGGAATGCGGGGGAAGGTAGGGGGAGGAGGGGGAAAGCGGGGGATGATGGGGGAATGGAGGGGAAGATGGGGGAATGGATCGGGAAGGTGGCCCTACCTTGCCTTCTCCCACCTTCCCCCACCTTCCCCTCCATTTCCCCGCCTTCCCCCACCTTCCCCCAGCTTCCCCCACATTCCCCCAACTTCGGGAATGCGGGGGAAGGTAGGGGAAGGTGGGGGATGATGGGGGAATGGAGGGGAAGATGGGGGAATGGATGGCAAGGTGTCCCTACCTTGCCTACTCCCACCTTCCCCCACCTTCCCCTCCATTCCCCCGCCTTCCCCCACCTCCCCCCTCCTCCCCCCTACCTTCCCCCGCATTCCCGAAGTTGGGGGAATGTGGGGGAAGCTGGGGGAAGGTGGGGGAAGGCGGGGGAATGGAGGGGAAGGTGGGGGATGGTGGGAGAAGGCAAGGTAGGGCCACCTTCCGATCCATTCCCCCATCTTCCCCTCCATTCCCCCATCATCCCCCACCTTCCCCCTCCTCCCCCTACCTTCCCCCGCATTCCCGAAGTTGGGGGAATCTGGGGGAAGTTGGGGGAAGGTGGGGGAAGGCGGGGGAATGGAGGGGAAGGTGGGGGAAGGTGGGAGTAGGCAAGGTAGGGTCACCTTGCCATCCATTCCCCCATCTTCCCCTCCATTCCCCCATCATCCCCCACCTTCCCCTACCTTCCCCCGCATTCCCGAAGTTGGGGGAATGTGGGGGAAGTTGGGGGAAGGTGGGGGAAGGCGGGGGAATGGAGGGGAAGGTGGGGGAAGGTGGGAGTAGGCAAGGTAGGGTCACCTTGCCATCCATTCCCCCATCTTCCCCTCCATTCCCCCATCATCCCCCACCTTCCCCTACCTTCCCCCGCATTCCCGAAGTTGGGGGAATGTGGGGGAAGGCGGGGGAATGGAGGGGAAGATGGGGGAATGGATCGGAAGGTGGCCCTACCTTGCCTTCTCCCACCTTCCCCCACCTTCCCCTCCATTCCCCCGCCTTCCCCCACCTTCCCCAGCTTCCCCCACATTCCCCCAACTTCGGGAATGCGGGGGAAGGTAGGGGGGAGGAGGGGGAAGGTGGGGGATGATGGGGGAATGGAGGGGAAGATGGGGGAATGGATCGGAAGGTGGCCCTACCTTGCCTTCTCCCACCTTCCCCCACCTTCCCCTCCATTCCCCCGCCTTCCCCGACCTTCCCCAGCTTCCCCCACATTCCCCCAACTTCGGGAATGCGGGGGAAGGTAGGGGAAGGTGGGGGATGATGGGGGAATGGAGGGGAAGATGGGGGAATGGATGGCAAGGTGACCCTACCTTGCCTACTCCCACCTTCCCCCACCTTCCCCTCCATTCCCCCGCCTTCCCCCACCTTCCCCCAACTTCCCCCAGATTCCCCCAACTTCGGGAATGCGGGGGAAGGTAGGGGGAGGAGGGGGAAGGTGGGGGATGATGGGGGAATGGAGGGGAAGATGGGGGAATGAATCGGAAGGTGGCCCTACCTTGCCTTCTCCCACCTTCCCCCACCTTCCCCTCCATTCCCCCGCCTTCCCCCACCTTCCCCCAACTTCCCCCACATTCCCCCAACTTCGGGAATGCGGGGGAAGGTAGGGGAAGTTGGGGGAAGGTGGGGGGGAGGCGGGGGAATGGAGGGGAAGGTGGGGGAAGGTGGGAGTAGGCAAGGTAGGGTCACCTTCTCATCCATTCCCCCATCTTCCCCGCCATTCCCCCATCATCCCCCACCTTCCCCTACCTTCCCCCGCATTCCCGAAGTTGGGGGAATCTGGGGGAAGTTGGGGGAAGGTGGGGGAAGGCGGGGGAATGGAGGGGAAGGTGGGGGAATGTGGGAGAAGGTAAGGTAGGGCCACCTTCCGATCCATTCCCCCATCTTCCCCTCCATTCCCCCATCATCCCCCACCTTCCCCCTCCTCCCCCCTACCTTCCCCCGCATTCCCGAAGTTGGGGGAATGTGGGGGAAGTTGGGGGAAGGTGGGGGAAGGCGGGGGAATGGAGGGGAAGGTGGGGGAAGGTGGGAGTAGGCAAGGTAGGGTCACCTTGCCATCCATTCCCCCATCTTCCCCTCCATTCCCCCATCATCCCCCACCTCCCCCCTCCTCCCCCCTACCTTCCCCCGCATTCCCGAAGTTGGGGGAATCTGGGGGAAGTTGGGGGAAGGTGGGGGAAGGCGGGGGAATGGAGGGGAAGGTGGGGGAAGGTGGGAGTAGGCAAGGTAGGGTCACCTTGCCATCCATTCCCCCATCTTCCCCTCCATTCCCCCATCATCCCCCACCTTCCCCTACCTTCCCCCGCATTCCCGAAGTTGGGGGAATGTGGGGGAAGCTGGGGGAAGGTGGGGGAAGGCGGGGGAATGGAGGGGAAGGTGGGGGAAGGTGGGAGAAGGCAAGGTAGGGCCACCTTCCGATCCATTCCCCCATCTTCCCCTCCATTCCCCCATCATCCCCCACCTTCCCCCTCCTCCCCCTACCTTCCCCCGCATTCCCGAAGTTGGGGGAATCTGGGGGAAGTTGGGGGAAGGTGGGGGAAGGCGGGGGAATGGAGGGGAAGGTGGGGGAAGGTGGGAGTAGGCAAGGTAGGGTCACCTTGCCATCCATTCCCCCATCTTCCCCTCCATTCCCCCATCATCCCCCACCTTCCCCTACCTTCCCCCGCATTCCCGAAGTTGGGGGAATGTGGGGGAAGCTGGGGGAAGGTGGGGGAAGGCGGGGGAATGGAGGGGAAGGTGGGGGAAGGTGGGAGAAGGCAAGGTAGGGCCACCTTCCGATCCATTCCCCCATCTTCCCCTCCATTCCCTCATCATCCCCCACCTTCCCCCTCCTCCCCCCTACCTTCCCCCGCATTCCCGAAGTTGGGGGAATCTGGGGGAAGTTGGGGGAAGGTGGGGGGAGGCGGGGGAATGGAGGGGAAGGTGGGGGAAGGTGGGAGTAGGCAAGGTAGGGTCACCTTCTCATCCATTCCCCCATCTTCCCCGCCATTCCCCCATCATCCCCCACCTTCCCCTACCTTCCCCCGCATTCCCGAAGTTGGGGGAATGTGGGGGAAGTTGGGGGAAGGTGGGGGAAGGCGGGGGAATGGAGGGGAAGGTGGGGGAAGGTGGGAGAAGGCAAGGCCCCCACCTTCCCCTACCTTCCCCCGCATTCCCGAAGTTGGGGGAATGTGGGGGAAGCTGGGGGAAGGTGGGGGAAGGCGGGGGAATGGAGGGGAAGGTGGGGGGAAGGTGGGAGAAGGCAAGGTAGGGCCACCTTCCGATCCATTCCCCCATCTTCCCCTCCATTCCCCATCATCCCCCACCTTCCCCCTCCTCCCCCTACCTTCCCCCGCATTCCCGAAGTTGGGGGAATCTGGGGGAAGTTGGGGGAAGGTGGGGGAAGGCGGGGGAATGGAGGGGAAGGTGGGGGAAGGTGGGAGAAGGCAAGGCAGGGCCACCTTCCGATCCATTCCCCCATCTTCCCCTCCATTCCCCCATCATCCCCCACCTTCCCCCTCCCCCCCCCCCCCCTACCTTCCCCCGCATTCCCGAAGTTGGGGGAATGTGGGGGAAGTTGGGGGAAGGTGGGGGAAGGCGGGGGAATGGAGGGGAAGGTGGGGGAAGGTGGGAGTAGGCAAGGTAGGGTCACCTTGCCATCCATTCCCCCATCTTCCCCTCCATTCCCCCATCATCCCCCACCTCCCCCCTCCTCCCCCCTACCTTCCCCCGCATTCCCGAAGTTGGGGGAATGTGGGGGAAGTTGGGGGAAGGTGGGGGATGATGGGGGAATGGAGGGGAAGATGGGGGAATGGATCGGAAGGTGGCCCTACCTTGCCTTCTCCCACCTTCCCCCACCTTCCCCTCCATTCCCCCGCCTTCCCCCACCTTCCCCCAACTTCCCCCACATTCCCCCAACTTCGGGAATGCGGGGGAAGGTAGGGGGAGGAGGGGGAAAGCGGGGGATGATGGGGGAATGGAGGGGAAGATGGGGGAATGGATCGGGAAGGTGGCCCTACCTTGCCTTCTCCCACCTTCCCCCACCTTCCCCTCCATTTCCCCGCCTTCCCCCACCTTCCCCCAGCTTCCCCCACATTCCCCCAACTTCGGGAATGCGGGGGAAGGTAGGGGAAGGTGGGGGATGATGGGGGAATGGAGGGGAAGATGGGGGAATGGATGGCAAGGTGTCCCTACCTTGCCTACTCCCACCTTCCCCCACCTTCCCCTCCATTCCCCCGCCTTCCCCCACCTCCCCCCTCCTCCCCCCTACCTTCCCCCGCATTCCCGAAGTTGGGGGAATGTGGGGGAAGCTGGGGGAAGGTGGGGGAAGGCGGGGGAATGGAGGGGAAGGTGGGGGATGGTGGGAGAAGGCAAGGTAGGGCCACCTTCCGATCCATTCCCCCATCTTCCCCTCCATTCCCCCATCATCCCCCACCTTCCCCCTCCTCCCCCTACCTTCCCCCGCATTCCCGAAGTTGGGGGAATCTGGGGGAAGTTGGGGGAAGGTGGGGGAAGGCGGGGGAATGGAGGGGAAGGTGGGGGAAGGTGGGAGTAGGCAAGGTAGGGTCACCTTGCCATCCATTCCCCCATCTTCCCCTCCATTCCCCCATCATCCCCCACCTTCCCCTACCTTCCCCCGCATTCCCGAAGTTGGGGGAATGTGGGGGAAGTTGGGGGAAGGTGGGGGAAGGCGGGGGAATGGAGGGGAAGGTGGGGGAAGGTGGGAGTAGGCAAGGTAGGGTCACCTTGCCATCCATTCCCCCATCTTCCCCTCCATTCCCCCATCATCCCCCACCTTCCCCTACCTTCCCCCGCATTCCCGAAGTTGGGGGAATGTGGGGGAAGGCGGGGGAATGGAGGGGAAGATGGGGGAATGGATCGGAAGGTGGCCCTACCTTGCCTTCTCCCACCTTCCCCCACCTTCCCCTCCATTCCCCCGCCTTCCCCCACCTTCCCCAGCTTCCCCCACATTCCCCCAACTTCGGGAATGCGGGGGAAGGTAGGGGGGAGGAGGGGGAAGGTGGGGGATGATGGGGGAATGGAGGGGAAGATGGGGGAATGGATCGGAAGGTGGCCCTACCTTGCCTTCTCCCACCTTCCCCCACCTTCCCCTCCATTCCCCCGCCTTCCCCGACCTTCCCCAGCTTCCCCCACATTCCCCCAACTTCGGGAATGCGGGGGAAGGTAGGGGAAGGTGGGGGATGATGGGGGAATGGAGGGGAAGATGGGGGAATGGATGGCAAGGTGACCCTACCTTGCCTACTCCCACCTTCCCCCACCTTCCCCTCCATTCCCCCGCCTTCCCCCACCTTCCCCCAACTTCCCCCAGATTCCCCCAACTTCGGGAATGCGGGGGAAGGTAGGGGGAGGAGGGGGAAGGTGGGGGATGATGGGGGAATGGAGGGGAAGATGGGGGAATGAATCGGAAGGTGGCCCTACCTTGCCTTCTCCCACCTTCCCCCACCTTCCCCTCCATTCCCCCGCCTTCCCCCACCTTCCCCCAACTTCCCCCACATTCCCCCAACTTCGGGAATGCGGGGGAAGGTAGGGGGAGGAGGGGGAAAGCGGGGGATGATGGGGGAATGGAGGGGAAGATGGGGGAATGGATCGGGAAGGTGGCCCTACCTTGCCTTCTCCCACCTTCCCCCACCTTCCCCTCCATTCCCCCGCCTTCCCCCACCTTCCCCCAGCTTCCCCCACATTCCCCCAACTTCGGGAATGCGGGGGAAGGTAGGGGAAGGTGGGGGATGATGGGGGAATGGAGGGGAAGATGGGGGAATGGATGGCAAGGTGTCCCTACCTTGCCTACTCCCACCTTCCCCCACCTTCCCCTCCATTCCCCCGCCTTCCCCCACCTCCCCCCTCCTCCCCCCTACCTTCCCCCGCATTCCCGAAGTTGGGGGAATCTGGGGGAAGTTGGGGGAAGGTGGGGGGAGGCGGGGGAATGGAGGGGAAGGTGGGGGAAGGTGGGAGTAGGCAAGGTAGGGTCACCTTCTCATCCATTCCCCCATCTTCCCCGCCATTCCCCCATCATCCCCCACCTTCCCCTACCTTCCCCCGCATTCCCGAAGTTGGGGGAATCTGGGGGAAGTTGGGGGAAGGTGGGGGAAGGCGGGGGAATGGAGGGGAAGGTGGGGGAATGTGGGAGAAGGTAAGGTAGGGCCACCTTCCGATCCATTCCCCCATCTTCCCCTCCATTCCCCCATCATCCCCCACCTTCCCCCTCCTCCCCCCTACCTTCCCCCGCATTCCCGAAGTTGGGGGAATGTGGGGGAAGTTGGGGGAAGGTGGGGGAAGGCGGGGGAATGGAGGGGAAGGTGGGGGAAGGTGGGAGTAGGCAAGGTAGGGTCACCTTGCCATCCATTCCCCCATCTTCCCCTCCATTCCCCCATCATCCCCCACCTCCCCCCTCCTCCCCCCTACCTTCCCCCGCATTCCCGAAGTTGGGGGAATCTGGGGGAAGTTGGGGGAAGGTGGGGGAAGGCGGGGGAATGGAGGGGAAGGTGGGGGAAGGTGGGAGTAGGCAAGGTAGGGTCACCTTGCCATCCATTCCCCCATCTTCCCCTCCATTCCCCCATCATCCCCCACCTTCCCCTACCTTCCCCCGCATTCCCGAAGTTGGGGGAATGTGGGGGAAGCTGGGGGAAGGTGGGGGAAGGCGGGGGAATGGAGGGGAAGGTGGGGGAAGGTGGGAGAAGGCAAGGTAGGGCCACCTTCCGATCCATTCCCCCATCTTCCCCTCCATTCCCCCATCATCCCCCACCTTCCCCCTCCTCCCCCTACCTTCCCCCGCATTCCCGAAGTTGGGGGAATCTGGGGGAAGTTGGGGGAAGGTGGGGGAAGGCGGGGGAATGGAGGGGAAGGTGGGGGAAGGTGGGAGTAGGCAAGGTAGGGCCACCTTGCCGATCCATTCCCCCATCTTCCCCTCCATTCCCCCATCATCCCCCACCTTCCCCCTCCTCCCCCTACCTTCCCCCGCATTCCCGAAGTTGGGGGAATGTGGGGGAAGTTGGGGGAAGGTGGGGGAAGGCGGGGGAATGGAGGGGAAGGTGGGGGAAGGTGGGAGTAGGCAAGGTAGGGCCACCTTCCGATCCATTCCCCCATCTTCCCCTCCATTCCCCCATCATCCCCCACCTTTCCCCCCCCTACCTTCCCCCGCATTCCCGAAGTTGGGGGAATGTGGGGGAAGTTGGGGGAAGGTGGGGGAAGGCGGGGGAATGGAGGGGAAGGTGGGGGAAGGTGGGAGTAGGCAAGGTAGGGTCACCTTGCCATCCATTCCCCCATCTTCCCCTCCATTCCCCCATCATCCCCCACCTTCCCCCCTCCTCCCCCCTACCTTCCCCCGCATTCCCGAAGTTGGGGGAATGTGGGGGAAGTTGGGGGAAGGTGGGGGAAGGCGGGGGAATGGAGGGGAAGGTGGGGGAAGGTGGGAGTAGGCAAGGTAGGGTCACCTTCTCATCCATTCCCCCATCTTCCCCGCCATTCCCCCATCATCCCCCACCTTCCCCTACCTTCCCCCGCATTCCCGAAGTTGGGGGAATGTGGGGGAAGTTGGGGGAAGGTGGGGGAAGGCGGGGGAATGGAGGGGAAGGTGGGGGAAGGTGGGAGAAGGCAAGGCCCCCACCTTCCCCTACCTTCCCCCGCATTCCCGAAGTTGGGGGAATGTGGGGGAAGCTGGGGGAAGGTGGGGGAAGGCGGGGGAATGGAGGGGAAGGTGGGGGGAAGGTGGGAGAAGGCAAGGTAGGGCCACCTTCCGATCCATTCCCCCATCTTCCCCTCCATTCCCCATCATCCCCCACCTTCCCCCTCCTCCCCCTACCTTCCCCCGCATTCCCGAAGTTGGGGGAATCTGGGGGAAGTTGGGGGAAGGTGGGGGAAGGCGGGGGAATGGAGGGGAAGGTGGGGGAAGGTGGGAGAAGGCAAGGCAGGGCCACCTTCCGATCCATTCCCCCATCTTCCCCTCCATTCCCCCATCATCCCCCACCTTCCCCCTCCCCCCCCCCTACCTTCCCCCGCATTCCCGAAGTTGGGGGAATGTGGGGGAAGTTGGGGGAAGGTGGGGGAAGGCGGGGGAATGGAGGGGAAGGTGGGGGAAGGTGGGAGTAGGCAAGGTAGGGTCACCTTGCCATCCATTCCCCCATCTTCCCCTCCATTCCCCCATCATCCCCCACCTCCCCCCTCCTCCCCCCTACCTTCCCCCGCATTCC
>CALSFV010000536.1:0-45798 GCA_943737045.1 Parapristionchus giblindavisi
AGCCAACATATTAGCCAACATATTAGCAATAGCCAACATATTAGCAATAGCCAACATATTAGCCAACATTTTAGCAATAGGCAACATATTGGCAATTGCCAACATATTAGCCAACATATTAGCAATAGCCAACATATTAGCCAACATATTAGCAATAGCCAACATATTAGCCAACATTTTAGTAATAGCCAACATATTAGCCAACATATTAGCAATAGCCAACATATTAGCCAACATTTTAGCAATAGGCAACATATTGGCAATAGCCAACATATTAGCCAACATATTAGCAATAGCCAACATATTAGCCAACATATTAGCAATAGCCAACATATTAGCCATTTCATTCATTTCATTAGAACAACTTTATTCAGCCGATTAGGGACAGCTGGGTCGCCATTAGGGTTCTCCAATGAGCGAATCGTATCTCGTGAGTTGCCCGCATCTATCCAGCTTATCGACTGTCCAGTCGTCTTCCTCTTTCTCCTTCATACGAACTTCACAAAGATCATCGGGCTCTGCTCTAATCTTCACAATGCTGTCATCGAATTGAACTGACCATCAACAATTGAGACGTTCATCTTTGTCACGAAGATTTGGAGATCCATGGTGTGGGCCTTACTCCCACGGCTGGCCAATTCCGGGCCATAGCCAACATATTAGCCAACATATTAGCAATAGCCAACATATTAGCCAACATATTAGCAATAGCCAACATATTAGCAATAGCCAACATATTAGCCAACATATTAGCAATAGCCAACATATTAGCCAACATATTAGCAATAGCCAACATATTAGCCAACATTTTAGCAATAGGCAACATATTAGCCAACATTTTAGCAATAGGCAACATATTGGCAATAGCCAACATATTAGCCAACATATTAGCAATAGCCAACATATTAGCCAACATATTAGCAATAGCCAACATATTAGCCAACATTTTAGTAATAGCCAACATATTAGCCAACATATTAGCAATAGCCAACATATTAGCCAACATATTAGCAATTGCCAACATATTAGCAATAGCCAACATATTAGCCAACATATTAGCAATAGCCAACATATTAGCCAACATATTAGCAATAGCCAACATATTAGCCAACATATTAGCAATAGCCAACATATTAGCCAACATTTTAGCAATAGGCAACATATTGGCAATAGCCAACATATTAGCCAACATATTAGCAATAGCCAACATATTAGCCAACATATTAGCAATAGCCAACATATTAGCCAACATTTTAGTAATAGCCAACATATTAGCCAACATATTAGCCAACATTTTAGCAATAGGCAACATATTGGCAATAGCCAACATATTAGCCAACATATTAGCAATAGCCAACATATTAGCCAACATATTAGCCAACATTTTAGTAATAGCCAACATATTAGCCAACATATTAGCAATAGCCAACATATTAGCCAACATATTAGCAATTGCCAACATATTAGCAATAGCCAACATATTAGCCAACATATTAGCAATAGCCAACATATTAGCCAACATATTAGCAATAGCCAACATATTAGCCAACATATTAGCAATAGCCAACATATTAGCCAACATTTTAGCAATAGGCAACATATTGGCAATAGCCAACATATTAGCCAACATATTAGCAATAGCCAACATATTAGCCAACATATTAGCAATAGCCAACATATTAGCCAACATTTTAGTAATAACCAACATATTAGCCAACATATTAGCCAACATTTTAGTAATAGCCAACATATTAGCCAACATATTAGCAATAGCCAACATATTAGCCAACATATTAGCAATTGCCAACATATTAGCAATAGCCAACATATTAGCCAACATATTAGCAATAGCCAACATATTAGCCAACATATTAGCAATAGCCAACATATTAGCCAACATATTAGCAATAGCCAACATATTAGCCAACATTTTAGCAATAGGCAACATATTGGCAATAGCCAACATATTAGCCAACATATTAGCAATAGCCAACATATTAGCCAACATATTAGCAATAGCCAACATATTAGCCAACATTTTAGTAATAGCCAACATATTAGCCAACATATTAGCCAACATTTTAGCAATAGGCAACATATTGGCAATAGCCAACATATTAGCCAACATATTAGCAATAGCCAACATATTAGCCAACATATTAGCAATAGCCAACATATTAGCCAACATTTTAGTAATAGCCAACATATTAGCCAACATATTAGCAATAGCCAACATATTAGCCAACATACCAACATATTAGCCAACATTTTAGTAATAGCCAACATATTAGCCAACATATTAGCAATAGCCAACATATTAGCCAACATTTTAGCAATAGGCAACATATTGGCAATAGCCAACATATTAGCCAACATATTAGCAATAGCCAACATATTAGCCAACATATTAGCAATAGCCAACATATTAGCCAACATTTTAGTTATAGCCAACATATTAGCCAACATATTAGCAATAGCCAACATATTAGCCAACATATTAGCAATAGCCAACATATTAGCAATAGCCAACATATTAGCCAACATATTAGCAATAGCCAACATATTAGCCAACATATTAGCAATAGCCAACATATTAGCCAACATTTTAGCAATAGGCAACATATTGGCAATTGCCAAAATATTAGCCAACATATTAGCAATAGCCAACATATTAGCCAACATATTAGCAATAGCCAACATATTAGCCAACATTTTAGTAATAGCCAACATATTAGCCAACATATTAGCAATAGCCAACATATTAGCCAACATTTTAGCAATAGGCAACATATTGGCAATAGCCAACATATTAGCCAACATATTAGCAATAGCCAACATATTAGCCAACATATTAGCAATAGCCAACATATTAGCCAACATTTTAGTAATAGCCAACATATTAGCCAACATATTAGCAATAGCCAACATATTAGCCAACATATTAGCAATAGCCAACATATTAGCAATAGCCAACATATTAGCCAACATATTAGCAATAGCCAACATATTAGCCAACATATTAGCAATAGCCAACATATTAGCCAACATTTTAGCAATAGGCAACATATTGGCAATAGCCAACATATTAGCCAACATATTAGCAATAGCCAACATATTAGCCAACATTTTAGCAATAGGCAACATATTGGCAATAGCCAACATATTAGCCAACATATTAGCAATAGCCAACATATTAGCCAACATATTAGCAATAGCCAACATATTAGCCAACATTTTAGTAATAGCCAACATATTAGCCAACATATTAGCAATAGCCAACATATTAGCCAACATTTTAGCAATAGGCAACATATTGGCAATAGCCAACATATTAGCCAACATATTAGCAATAGCCAACATATTAGCCAACATATTAGCAATAGCCAACATATTAGCCAACATTTTAGTAATAGCCAACATATTAGCCAACATATTAGCAATAGCCAACATATTAGCCAACATATTAGCAATAGCCAACATATTAGCAATAGCCAACATATTAGCCAACATATTAGCAATAGCCAACATATTAGCCAACATATTAGCAATAGCCAACATATTAGCCAACATTTTAGCAATAGGCAACATATTGGCAATAGCCAACATATTAGCCAACATATTAGCAATAGCCAACATATTAGCCAACATTTTAGCAATAGGCAACATATTGGCAATAGCCAACATATTAGCCAACATATTAGCAATAGCCAACATATTAGCCAACATATTAGCAATAGCCAACATATTAGCCAACATTTTAGTAATAGCCAACATATTAGCCAACATATTAGCAATAGCCAACATATTAGCCAACATTTTAGCAATAGGCAACATATTGGCAATAGCCAACATATTAGCCAACATATTAGCAATAGCCAACATATTAGCCAACATATTAGCAATAGCCAACATATTAGCCAACATTTTAGTAATAGCCAACATATTAGCCAACATATTAGCAATAGCCAACATATTAGTCAACATATTAGCAATAGCCAACATATTAGCAATAGCCAACATATTAGCCAACATATTAGCAATAGCCAACATATTAGCCAACATATTAGCAATAGCCAACATATTAGCCAACATTTTAGCAATAGGCAACATATTGGCAATTGCCAAAATATTAGCCAACATATTAGCAATAGCCAACATATTAGCCAACATATTAGCAATAGCCAACATATTAGCCAACATTTTAGTAATAGCCAACATATTAGCCAACATATTAGCAATAGCCAACATATTAGCCAACATTTTAGCAATAGGCAACATATTGGCAATAGCCAACATATTAGCCAACATATTAGCAATAGCCAACATATTAGCCAACATATTAGCAATAGCCAACATATTAGCCAACATTTTAGTAATAGCCAACATATTAGCCAACATATTAGCAATAGCCAACATATTAGCCAACATATTAGCAATAGCCAACATATTAGCAATAGCCAACATATTAGCCAACATATTAGCAATAGCCAACATATTAGCCAACATATTAGCAATAGCCAACATATTAGCCAACATTTTAGCAATAGGCAACATATTGGCAATAGCCAACATATTAGCCAACATATTAGCAATAGCCAACATATTAGCCAACATATTAGCAATAGCCAACATATTAGCCAACATATTAGCAATAGCCAACATATTAGCCAACATTTTAGTAATAGCCAACATATTAGCCAACATATTAGCAATAGCCAACATATTAGCCAACATTTTAGCAATAGGCAACATATTGGCAATAGCCAACATATTAGCCAACATATTAGCAATAGCCAACATATTAGCCAACATATTAGCAATAGCCAACATATTAGCCAACATTTTAGTAATAGCCAACATATTAGCCAACATATTAGCAATAGCCAACATATTAGCCAACATATTAGCAATAGCCAACATATTAGCAATAGCCAACATATTAGCCAACATATTAGCAATAGCCAACATATTAGCCAACATATTAGCAATAGCCAACATATTAGCCAACATTTTAGCAATAGGCAACATATTGGCAATAGCCAACATATTAGCCAACATATTAGCAATAGCCAACATATTAGTCAACATATTAGCAATAGCCAACATATTAGCCAACATTTTAGTAATAGCCAACATATTAGCCAACATATTAGCAATAGCTAACATATTAGCCAACATTTTAGCAATAGGCAACATATTGGCAATAGCCAACATATTAGCCAACATATTAGCAATAGCCAACATATTAGCCAACATATTAGCAATAGCCAACATATTAGCCAACATTTTAGTAATAGCCAACATATTAGCCAACATATTAGCAATAGCCAACATATTAGCCAACATATTAGCAATAGCCAACATATTAGCAATAGCCAACATATTAGCCAACATATTAGCAATAGCCAACATATTAGCCAACATATTAGCAATAGCCAACATATTAGCCAACATTTTAGCAATAGGCAACATATTGGCAATTGCCAACATATTAGCCAACATATTAGCAATAGCCAACATATTAGCCAACATCTTAGCAATAGCCAACATATTAGCCAACATTTTAGTAATAGCCAACATATTAGCCAACATATTAGCAATAGCCAACATATTAGCCAACATTTTAGCAATAGGCAACATATTGGCAATAGCCAACATATTAGCCAACATATTAGCAATAGCCAACATATTAGCCAACATATTAGCAATAGCCAACATATTAGCCAACATTTTAGTAATAGCCAACATATTAGCCAACATATTAGCAATAGCCAACATATTAGCCAACATTTTAGCAATAGGCAACATATTGGCAATAGCCAACATATTAGCCAACATATTAGCAATAGCCAACATATTAGCCAACATATTAGCAATAGCCAACATATTAGCCAACATTTTAGTAATAGCCAACATATTAGCCAACATATTAGCAATAGCCAACATATTAGCCAACATATTAGCAATAGCCAACATATTAGCAATAGCCAACATATTAGCCAACATATTAGCAATAGCCAACATATTAGCCAACATATTAGCAATAGCCAACATATTAGCCAACATTTTAGCAATAGGCAACATATTGGCAATTGCCAACATATTAGCCAACATATTAGCAATAGCCAACATATTAGCCAACATATTAGCAATAGCCAACATATTAGCCAACATTTTAGTAATAGCCAACATATTAGCCAACATATTAGCAATAGCCAACATATTAGCCAACATTTTAGCAATAGGCAACATATTGGCAATAGCCAACATATTAGCCAACATATTAGCAATAGCCAACATATTAGCCAACATATTAGCAATAGCCAACATATTAGCCAACATTTTAGTAATAGCCAACATATTAGCCAACATATTAGCAATAGCCAACATATTAGCAATAGCCAACATATTAGCCAACATATTAGCAATAGCCAACATATTAGCCAACATATTAGCAATAGCCAACATATTAGCCAACATTTTAGCAATAGGCAACATATTGGCAATAGCCAACATATTAGCCAACATATTAGCAATAGCCAACATATTAGCCAACATATTAGCAATAGGCAACATATTGGCAATAGCCAACATATTAGCCAACATATTAGCAATAGCCAACATATTAGCCAACATATTAGCAATAGCCAACATATTAGCCAACATTTTAGCAATAGGCAACATATTGGCAATAGCCAACATATTAGCCAACATATTAGCAATAGCCAACATATTAGCCAACATATTAGCAATAGCCAACATATTAGCCAACATTTTAGTAATAGCCAACATATTAGCCAACATATTAGCAATAGCCAACATATTAGCCAACATATTAGAAATAGCCAACATATTAGCAATAGCCAACATATTAGCCAACATATTAGCAATAGCCAACATATTAGCCAACATTTTAGCAATAGGCAACATATTGGCAATAGCCAACATATTAGCCAACATTTTAGTAATAGCCAACATATTAGCCAACATATTAGCAATAGCCAACATATTAGCCAACATTTTAGCAATAGGCAACATATTGGCAATAGCCAACATATTAGCCAACATATTAGCAATAGCCAACATATTAGCCAACATATTAGCAATAGCCAACATATTAGCCAACATTTTAGTAATAGCCAACATATTAGCCAACATATTAGCAATAGCCAACATATTAGCCAACATATTAGCAATAGCCAACATATTAGCAATAGCCAACATATTAGCCAACATATTAGCAATAGCCAACATATTAGCCAACATATTAGCAATAGCCAACATATTAGCCAACATTTTAGCAATAGGCAACATATTGGCAATAGCCAACATATTAGCCAACATATTAGCAATAGCCAACATATTAGCCAACATATTAGCAATAGCCAACATATTAGCCAACATTTTAGTAATAGCCAACATATTAGCCAACATATTAGCAATAGCTAACATATTAGCCAACATTTTAGCAATAGGCAACATATTGGCAATAGCCAACATATTAGCCAACATATTAGCAATAGCCAACATATTAGCCAACATATTAGCAATAGCCAACATATTAGCCAACATTTTAGTAATAGCCAACATATTAGCCAACATATTAGCAATAGCCAACATATTAGCCAACATATTAGCAATAGCCAACATATTAGCAATAGCCAACATATTAGCCAACATTTTAGTAATAGCCAACATATTAGCCAACATATTAGCAATAGCCAACATATTAGCCAACATTTTAGCAATAGGCAACATATTGGCAATAGCCAACATATTAGCCAACATATTAGCAATAGCCAACATATTAGCCAACATATTAGCAATAGCCAACATATTAGCCAACATTTTAGTAATAGCCAACATATTAGCCAACATATTAGCAATAGCCAACATATTAGCCAACATATTAGCAATAGCCAACATATTAGCAATAGCCAACATATTAGCCAACATATTAGCAATAGCCAACATATTAGCCAACATATTAGCAATAGCCAACATATTAGCCAACATTTTAGCAATAGGCAACATATTGGCAATAGCCAACATATTAGCCAACATATTAGCAATAGCCAACATATTAGCCAACATATTAGCAATAGCCAACATATTAGCCAACATTTTAGTAATAGCCAACATATTAGCCAACATATTAGCAATAGCTAACATATTAGCCAACATTTTAGCAATAGGCAACATATTGGCAATAGCCAACATATTAGCCAACATATTAGCAATAGCCAACATATTAGCCAACATATTAGCAATAGCCAACATATTAGCCAACATTTTAGTAATAGCCAACATATTAGCCAACATATTAGCAATAGCCAACATATTAGCCAACATATTAGCAATAGCCAACATATTAGCAATAGCCAACATATTAGCCAACATATTAGCAATAGCCAACATATTAGCCAACATATTAGCAATAGCCAACATATTAGCCAACATTTTAGCAATAGGCAACATATTGGCAATTGCCAACATATTAGCCAACATATTAGCAATAGCCAACATATTAGCCAACATCTTAGCAATAGCCAACATATTAGCCAACATTTTAGTAATAGCCAACATATTAGCCAACATATTAGCAATAGCCAACATATTAGCCAACATTTTAGCAATAGGCAACATATTGGCAATAGCCAACATATTAGCCAACATATTAGCAATAGCCAACATATTAGCCAACATATTAGCAATAGCCAACATATTAGCCAACATTTTAGTAATAGCCAACATATTAGCCAACATATTAGCAATAGCCAACATATTAGCCAACATTTTAGCAATAGGCAACATATTGGCAATAGCCAACATATTAGCCAACATATTAGCAATAGCCAACATATTAGCCAACATATTAGCAATAGCCAACATATTAGCCAACATTTTAGTAATAGCCAACATATTAGCCAACATATTAGCAATAGCCAACATATTAGCCAACATATTAGCAATAGCCAACATATTAGCAATAGCCAACATATTAGCCAACATATTAGCAATAGCCAACATATTAGCCAACATATTAGCAATAGCCAACATATTAGCCAACATTTTAGCAATAGGCAACATATTGGCAATTGCCAACATATTAGCCAACATATTAGCAATAGCCAACATATTAGCCAACATATTAGCAATAGCCAACATATTAGCCAACATTTTAGTAATAGCCAACATATTAGCCAACATATTAGCAATAGCCAACATATTAGCCAACATTTTAGCAATAGGCAACATATTGGCAATAGCCAACATATTAGCCAACATATTAGCAATAGCCAACATATTAGCCAACATATTAGCAATAGCCAACATATTAGCCAACATTTTAGTAATAGCCAACATATTAGCCAACATATTAGCAATAGCCAACATATTAGCAATAGCCAACATATTAGCCAACATATTAGCAATAGCCAACATATTAGCCAACATATTAGCAATAGCCAACATATTAGCCAACATTTTAGCAATAGGCAACATATTGGCAATAGCCAACATATTAGCCAACATATTAGCTGTTATGTCCTTAGGCACAACAAGTAGTAATAATGTAGAGACTTTATTGAGAGAGAGAAACAGTACCACCGGTACAAAGGGACGAACTAGATAAGAATAAAGGAATGACCAATATAGACAGCACGTCAACTAGGGTGACGTGTCATTGACATAGAATAGGGAAATGGGTCATACGCAAATGTATAAGCTATGGTGCAGTCTGATTATGCTAATAGACTTTAGAGCAGACATGGCACCTCCGCACCAAGATATGAACTAGGGCATATCTGACAAACAATAAATATGCACATAATCATATAGTACAGGATAAATAATGTGATGTAATGACAATAGGAATTACGATCAATAATAAGGAATCAATAATCATGGCGATACGAATCAATGGTAGGTTTGACCTCTAGTGGATGAGATATTCAAACGAGAGGGCGGTTGTCTATTACTGGCTGGCCTTGTAGAACCGGTTACGGTAAGCTCAGGTTTAGACTTCTTGTTGTTCACCACGTTATTTGTGGGCACGACGACAGCATCAACATCAACATCAATGACGACGGAATCGGCAGTAGACGGTGAGACGTTGCACTTGGCGGGCTCGACCTGGACGTTGCATTCGACGACGTTGTCGGCGGGAACATTGAAGCTCTCCAGTAATACACTCAGAGGATCACAATCCTCAGTCCATCTCTTATTCAATTGATTCGTATGGGCAGTTACCAAACTACCATCCAATCTCTGGACTTCATACATCACATTTCCTTTCTTTCTGAGCACTACTGCTTCAGACCACTTCTCGTGATTCGGACCATCCCGATCACGATAGTATACAGTGTCTCCTTCGGCGAACTCTTGTGTCACCTTGTCATTCACTACTCTCTCCTCTCCCTCCCTGGGAGACATGAGAGTGAGACAACATCGCATCTTCCTTCCGAGGAAGATCTCTGCTGGAGTACACATCTTCAATTGATTATTTGGAGTGCATCTGTACATCATCAAGAACTTCTGCACGTTCTCATTCTCCGGACCTTCTCCTCTCATCTTCTGCAGTGACCGCTTGAACGTATCCACGAAGCGTTCAGCCTGTCCATTACTCTGCGGATGATACGGTGGCGAGAACATGTGATTGATTCCATACTCCATACAGAATGCTCTCATCTTCTCAGACTTGAACTGAGTTCCATTATCAGAAACTAATGTCTCCGGACTACCGTATCTTGATACGAAGTCTCTCAATGCTTTGACGGTTGCATCAGCCGTAATCCTCTCCATCGTCACGACCTCTGGCCATGTACTATGAACATCCACAATGATCAAGTAGTATCGACCATTCATTGGACCGGCGAAATCCATATGGACTCGCTCCATTGGTCGACTCGACTCTGGCCACTTGATTGGTTCAGCTTTCGAAGGATTCTTGGCAACACTTTCACAACCTTCATAACATCTTACTTGGCTCTCGATATTCTGATCGAAAGTTTCATAGTTAACTCCAACGAGAAACGATCTCGGTTGAGTTTCATCCTTGGGTACTTGCATCTTCTTGAGTACATGCACCTTCTTTGGATCAGGGAGACGTCCAGATTCATTCACGATGAATCTAAGGAAGTGGACTTCATTCTGTCCGAATGCACATTTCTCTGGTCGGATTCTGAATCCAGACTCGCGAATCTTCTCGAGAACTCTCATCAGGTTCTCGTCGTGCTCTTCCTTCGTCCTTCCACTTACAATGACATCATCCAAGTATGCCACTGTCCTGCTCATTCCTGTCAACATCTGGTCCATTATCGACTGGAATATACCTGGAGCAGGCTTAACACCGAACGGTAATCTGTAGTACTGATACAGTCCACGATGCGTATTGATCACGAGCAGCTTCTTAGCTTCCTCGTCGACTTCAACTTGGAGATACGCATCCGAGAAATCGATCATGGAGAAAACTGTTCCACCATTCAATGAGGCGAATATGTCTTCCGGCAGCTTGAGCGGATGAGTACAATCCTCCAGACAGTCATTCCGACCTGTCTTGAAATCAGCACACAATCTCTTTGCACCATTCTTCTTTGCGACTAGCAAGAACGGAGCCGCCCACTCCGAGTGTTCCACCTTGGAAATCACTCCCATATCACATAATCGATCGATTTCTTCCTCACACACCTGCTGGCTGGCATACGGCACTGGCCGCTTGTTACGGAATACCGGCTTTACGCCCGGCTTCAGATACAACTTAGCTGCAGACTTGTTGTACTTCCCCAGTCCAGGCTCACAAACTTCTGGGAAGACATCCTTTACCCAGGTTGTGTAGTCTCCTGACTTGATGTGTGCAATCACCGTTTCATCATTCTCATCCGAGAATGCTCGCTTCAAGTCTAGCTTGAAGAATACATCATTGCCGACTAGTCGAATCGGTCTTGGGGTGACGTGGATCCATGCGTCACATTCTGTACCACAGTATTCCATTCTACTGCGGAACTTGCCGAGGATCTTCATACCTTGTCCATTTGCACATGATACGGTACATGGAGCAGGAACCAACTTAGGGTTCTTCATCTCCTTCCAGTCAACCTCCGAGATGAGCGTCAGATCAGATCCTGTGTCAAGTTGACACTCCATCTGTTTTCCATCCATGGATACATTCACGTACACACGATTGCCTTCAATCAGATTGCAATCCTTAACTTGTACTGAATTGTTCCGGAAGTTCTTCTTCGGTCTCATTTCTGGATGCTTCAACCAGCATCTCTCATCAGTATGACCATTCTTGCCACAATGTGTACATTTCACATTGGTCTTTGATCTCTCGGTCTTTGGCTTCTTACGATTCTTTTCATTGTCATCTTCAGGTACTCTCACCATATTGGCTGCATTCGTCTGAACTGCTGAGACTTCACGTTCAAGTGCTCTCAACGACGAATATCTTTCTAGAAGCTCCTTGTATGTGATATCAGGCTTCTGGCTGACGGCATTGAATAGTTGAATACGTATCGTCTTCTGTAGAGGCAAATCCAATCCAGCCAGGAATATCGTGATCTTCATTTGATCTTCCTTAACATCCTTCAGATTTCCTTTCTGATACAGACGATTCACTTCAGATGCGAACTGCATCACATCCGTGCTCCCATTCATAGCCATGCTCAGTTTGAAGAATCGAATACGAATTTCAAAATCCGTCTCTTTCTTGCCAAAAAGAGCCTTGAGTGCCTTTATCGTATCCTCGAAGGATATCTTCATCACATCTTCTGGTGCTTTGTGGTCTCGATACAATACATTGCACTTCACACTCAAATGACGCAATAGTATTCGAACCTTGTTGCCATCATCCAAATGTTTCGCATCATACTCGAAGAAATCTCGATATTGTTCATACCAATTCTCGAATGTACATTCTTCAGCATCATAATCGAAATTCACAATGCGAGCTTCCATTGCATCAATAGATGGTCCATTAGTCAAGGAACTTTTGCTGTCTTCTCTAACAACATTCTCTTTACTCGCTAACTTCTCAAGTATCTCATTGTTCTTCTTGTTCTGTTCATTCTGCATCTTCATATACTGTTGTTGCATCTTCGCTATCATCTCCACTACCGATGCTAACGTAGTTGCTTCAGCTTCAGCTTCTGGCTTCTCCACTTCTGGCTTCTCCACTTCAGGCATCCTTACTACGAATTATTTGAGTACACTCTCAAAAAAATTCGCGATAGCCTTCGGCGTACTTGTACGAAAACTTCCTACTTGTATTGCCAAATACAAGCCTGCCTATACTTGCCAAAGTATAGTAATATCTGTATTACCAAATACAGATCTGCCAAACTCTGTATTACCAAATACAGAGAAAGTGAACAACAAGAAACAACAAAACAAACAAGAAATAATAAGAATTCACTTACGCGTTAGCTCGTCAAACAATCCTGGTCGCCAATAATGTTATGTCCTTAGGCACAACAAGTAGTAATAATGTAGAGACTTTATTGAGAGAGAGAAACAGTACCACCGGTACAAAGGGACGAACTAGATAAGAATAAAGGAATGACCAATATAGACAGCACGTCAACTAGGGTGACGTGTCATTGACATAGAATAGGGAAATGGGTCATACGCAAATGTATAAGCTATGGTGCAGTCTGATTATGCTAATAGACTTTAGAGCAGACATGGCATTAGCAATAGCCAACATATTAGCCAACATATTAGCAATAGCCAACATATTAGCCAACATATTAGCAATAGCCAACATATTAGCCAACATTTTAGTAATAGCCAACATATTAGCCAACATATTAGCAATAGCCAACATATTAGCCAACATTTTAGCAATAGGCAACATATTGGCAATAGCCAACATATTAGCCAACATATTAGCAATAGCCAACATATTAGCCAACATATTAGCAATAGCCAACATATTAGCCAACATTTTAGTAATAGCCAACATATTAGCCAACATATTAGCAATAGCCAACATATTAGCCAACATATTAGCAATAGCCAACATATTAGCAATAGCCAACATATTAGCCAACATATTAGCAATAGCCAACATATTAGCCAACATATTAGCAATAGCCAACATATTAGCCAACATTTTAGCAATAGGCAACATATTGGCAATTGCCAACATATTAGCCAACATATTAGCAATAGCCAACATATTAGCCAACATATTAGCAATAGCCAACATATTAGCCAACATTTTAGTAATAGCCAACATATTAGCCAACATATTAGCAATAGCCAACATATTAGCCAACATTTTAGCAATAGGCAACATATTGGCAATAGCCAACATATTAGCCAACATATTAGCAATAGCCAACATATTAGCCAACATATTAGCAATAGCCAACATATTAGCCAACATTTTAGTAATAGCCAACATATTAGCCAACATATTAGCAATAGCCAACATATTAGCAATAGCCAACATATTAGCCAACATATTAGCAATAGCCAACATATTAGCCAACATATTAGCAATAGCCAACATATTAGCCAACATTTTAGCAATAGGCAACATATTGGCAATAGCCAACATATTAGCCAACATATTAGCAATAGCCAACATATTAGCCAACATATTAGCAATAGGCAACATATTGGCAATAGCCAACATATTAGCCAACATATTAGCAATAGCCAACATATTAGCCAACATATTAGCAATAGCCAACATATTAGCCAACATTTTAGCAATAGGCAACATATTGGCAATAGCCAACATATTAGCCAACATATTAGCAATAGCCAACATATTAGCCAACATATTAGCAATAGCCAACATATTAGCCAACATTTTAGTAATAGCCAACATATTAGCCAACATATTAGCAATAGCCAACATATTAGCCAACATATTAGAAATAGCCAACATATTAGCAATAGCCAACATATTAGCCAACATATTAGCAATAGCCAACATATTAGCCAACATTTTAGCAATAGGCAACATATTGGCAATAGCCAACATATTAGCCAACATTTTAGTAATAGCCAACATATTAGCCAACATATTAGCAATAGCCAACATATTAGCCAACATTTTAGCAATAGGCAACATATTGGCAATAGCCAACATATTAGCCAACATATTAGCAATAGCCAACATATTAGCCAACATATTAGCAATAGCCAACATATTAGCCAACATTTTAGTAATAGCCAACATATTAGCCAACATATTAGCAATAGCCAACATATTAGCCAACATATTAGCAATAGCCAACATATTAGCAATAGCCAACATATTAGCCAACATATTAGCAATAGCCAACATATTAGCCAACATATTAGCAATAGCCAACATATTAGCCAACATTTTAGCAATAGGCAACATATTGGCAATAGCCAACATATTAGCCAACATATTAGCAATAGCCAACATATTAGCCAACATATTAGCAATAGCCAACATATTAGCCAACATTTTAGTAATAGCCAACATATTAGCCAACATATTAGCAATAGCTAACATATTAGCCAACATTTTAGCAATAGGCAACATATTGGCAATAGCCAACATATTAGCCAACATATTAGCAATAGCCAACATATTAGCCAACATATTAGCAATAGCCAACATATTAGCCAACATTTTAGTAATAGCCAACATATTAGCCAACATATTAGCAATAGCCAACATATTAGCCAACATATTAGCAATAGCCAACATATTAGCAATAGCCAACATATTAGCCAACATTTTAGTAATAGCCAACATATTAGCCAACATATTAGCAATAGCCAACATATTAGCCAACATTTTAGCAATAGGCAACATATTGGCAATAGCCAACATATTAGCCAACATATTAGCAATAGCCAACATATTAGCCAACATATTAGCAATAGCCAACATATTAGCCAACATTTTAGTAATAGCCAACATATTAGCCAACATATTAGCAATAGCCAACATATTAGCCAACATATTAGCAATAGCCAACATATTAGCAATAGCCAACATATTAGCCAACATATTAGCAATAGCCAACATATTAGCCAACATATTAGCAATAGCCAACATATTAGCCAACATTTTAGCAATAGGCAACATATTGGCAATAGCCAACATATTAGCCAACATATTAGCAATAGCCAACATATTAGCCAACATATTAGCAATAGCCAA
The DNA here is from genome assembly GCA_943737045.1 of Parapristionchus giblindavisi. NCBI lineage: Eukaryota > Metazoa > Nematoda > Chromadorea > Rhabditida > Diplogasteridae > Parapristionchus > Parapristionchus giblindavisi. The sequence continues at coordinate 16,157 of CALSFV010000536.1, forward strand.
CATATTAGCCAACATTTTAGTAATAGCCAACATATTAGCCAACATATTAGCAATAGCTAACATATTAGCCAACATTTTAGCAATAGGCAACATATTGGCAATAGCCAACATATTAGCCAACATATTAGCAATAGCCAACATATTAGCCAACATATTAGCAATAGCCAACATATTAGCCAACATTTTAGTAATAGCCAACATATTAGCCAACATATTAGCAATAGCCAACATATTAGCCAACATATTAGCAATAGCCAACATATTAGCAATAGCCAACATATTAGCCAACATATTAGCAATAGCCAACATATTAGCCAACATATTAGCAATAGCCAACATATTAGCCAACATTTTAGCAATAGGCAACATATTGGCAATTGCCAACATATTAGCCAACATATTAGCAATAGCCAACATATTAGCCAACATCTTAGCAATAGCCAACATATTAGCCAACATTTTAGTAATAGCCAACATATTAGCCAACATATTAGCAATAGCCAACATATTAGCCAACATTTTAGCAATAGGCAACATATTGGCAATAGCCAACATATTAGCCAACATATTAGCAATAGCCAACATATTAGCCAACATATTAGCAATAGCCAACATATTAGCCAACATTTTAGTAATAGCCAACATATTAGCCAACATATTAGCAATAGCCAACATATTAGCCAACATTTTAGCAATAGGCAACATATTGGCAATAGCCAACATATTAGCCAACATATTAGCAATAGCCAACATATTAGCCAACATATTAGCAATAGCCAACATATTAGCCAACATTTTAGTAATAGCCAACATATTAGCCAACATATTAGCAATAGCCAACATATTAGCCAACATATTAGCAATAGCCAACATATTAGCAATAGCCAACATATTAGCCAACATATTAGCAATAGCCAACATATTAGCCAACATATTAGCAATAGCCAACATATTAGCCAACATTTTAGCAATAGGCAAACATATTGGCAATTGCCAACATATTAGCCAACATATTAGCAATAGCCAACATATTAGCCAACATATTAGCAATAGCCAACATATTAGCCAACATTTTAGTAATAGCCAACATATTAGCCAACATATTAGCAATAGCCAACATATTAGCCAACATTTTAGCAATAGGCAACATATTGGCAATAGCCAACATATTAGCCAACATATTAGCAATAGCCAACATATTAGCCAACATATTAGCAATAGCCAACATATTAGCCAACATTTTAGTAATAGCCAACATATTAGCCAACATATTAGCAATAGCCAACATATTAGCAATAGCCAACATATTAGCCAACATATTAGCAATAGCCAACATATTAGCCAACATATTAGCAATAGCCAACATATTAGCCAACATTTTAGCAATAGGCAACATATTGGCAATAGCCAACATATTAGCCAACATATTAGCTGTTATGTCCTTAGGCACAACAAGTAGTAATAATGTAGAGACTTTATTGAGAGAGAGAAAACAGTACCACCGGTACAAAGGGACGAACTAGATAAGAATAAAGGAATGACCAATATAGACAGCACGTCAACTAGGGTGACGTGTCATTGACATAGAATAGGGAAATGGGTCATACGCAAATGTATAAGCTATGGTGCAGTCTGATTATGCTAATAGACTTTAGAGCAGACATGGCACCTCCGCACCAAGATATGAACTAGGGCATATCTGACAAACAATAAATATGCACATAATCATATAGTACAGGATAAATAATGTGATGTAATGACAATAGGAATTACGATCAATAATAAGGAATCAATAATCATGGCGATACGAATCAATGGTAGGTTTGACCTCTAGTGGATGAGATATTCAAACGAGAGGGCGGTTGTCTATTACTGGCTGGCCTTGTAGAACCGGTTACGGTAAGCTCAGGTTTTAGACTTCTTGTTGTTCACCACGTTATTTGTGGGCACGACGACAGCATCAACATCAACATCAATGACGACGGAATCGGCAGTAGACGGTGAGACGTTGCACTTGGCGGGCTCGACCTGGACGTTGCATTCGACGACGTTGTCGGCGGGAACATTGAAGCTCTCCAGTAATACACTCAGAGGATCACAATCCTCAGTCCATCTCTTATTCAATTGATTCGTATGGGCAGTTACCAAACTACCATCCAATCTCTGGACTTCATACATCACATTTCCTTTCTTTCTGAGCACTACTGCTTCAGACCACTTCTCGTGATTCGGACCATCCCGATCACGATAGTATACAGTGTCTCCTTCGGCGAACTCTTGTGTCACCTTGTCATTCACTACTCTCTCCTCTCCCTCCCTGGGAGACATGAGAGTGAGACAACATCGCATCTTCCTTCCGAGGAAGATCTCTGCTGGAGTACACATCTTCAATTGATTATTTGGAGTGCATCTGTACATCATCAAGAACTTCTGCACGTTCTCATTCTCCGGACCTTCTCCTCTCATCTTCTGCAGTGACCGCTTGAACGTATCCACGAAGCGTTCAGCCTGTCCATTACTCTGCGGATGATACGGTGGCGAGAACATGTGATTGATTCCATACTCCATACAGAATGCTCTCATCTTCTCAGACTTGAACTGAGTTCCATTATCAGAAACTAATGTCTCCGGACTACCGTATCTTGATACGAAGTCTCTCAATGCTTTGACGGTTGCATCAGCCGTAATCCTCTCCATCGTCACGACCTCTGGCCATGTACTATGAACATCCACAATGATCAAGTAGTATCGACCATTCATTGGACCGGCGAAATCCATATGGACTCGCTCCATTGGTCGACTCGACTCTGGCCACTTGATTGGTTCAGCTTTCGAAGGATTCTTGGCAACACTTTCACAACCTTCATAACATCTTACTTGGCTCTCGATATTCTGATCGAAAGTTTCATAGTTAACTCCAACGAGAAACGATCTCGGTTGAGTTTCATCCTTGGGTACTTGCATCTTCTTGAGTACATGCACCTTCTTTGGATCAGGGAGACGTCCAGATTCATTCACGATGAATCTAAGGAAGTGGACTTCATTCTGTCCGAATGCACATTTCTCTGGTCGGATTCTGAATCCAGACTCGCGAATCTTCTCGAGAACTCTCATCAGGTTCTCGTCGTGCTCTTCCTTCGTCCTTCCACTTACAATGACATCATCCAAGTATGCCACTGTCCTGCTCATTCCTGTCAACATCTGGTCCATTATCGACTGGAATATACCTGGAGCAGGCTTAACACCGAACGGTAATCTGTAGTACTGATACAGTCCACGATGCGTATTGATCACGAGCAGCTTCTTAGCTTCCTCGTCGACTTCAACTTGGAGATACGCATCCGAGAAATCGATCATGGAGAAAACTGTTCCACCATTCAATGAGGCGAATATGTCTTCCGGCAGCTTGAGCGGATGAGTACAATCCTCCAGACAGTCATTCCGACCTGTCTTGAAATCAGCACACAATCTCTTTGCACCATTCTTCTTTGCGACTAGCAAGAACGGAGCCGCCCACTCCGAGTGTTCCACCTTGGAAATCACTCCCATATCACATAATCGATCGATTTCTTCCTCACACACCTGCTGGCTGGCATACGGCACTGGCCGCTTGTTACGGAATACCGGCTTTACGCCCGGCTTCAGATACAACTTAGCTGCAGACTTGTTGTACTTCCCCAGTCCAGGCTCACAAACTTCTGGGAAGACATCCTTTACCCAGGTTGTGTAGTCTCCTGACTTGATGTGTGCAATCACCGTTTCATCATTCTCATCCGAGAATGCTCGCTTCAAGTCTAGCTTGAAGAATACATCATTGCCGACTAGTCGAATCGGTCTTGGGGTGACGTGGATCCATGCGTCACATTCTGTACCACAGTATTCCATTCTACTGCGGAACTTGCCGAGGATCTTCATACCTTGTCCATTTGCACATGATACGGTACATGGAGCAGGAACCAACTTAGGGTTCTTCATCTCCTTCCAGTCAACCTCCGAGATGAGCGTCAGATCAGATCCTGTGTCAAGTTGACACTCCATCTGTTTTCCATCCATGGATACATTCACGTACACACGATTGCCTTCAATCAGATTGCAATCCTTAACTTGTACTGAATTGTTCCGGAAGTTCTTCTTCGGTCTCATTTCTGGATGCTTCAACCAGCATCTCTCATCAGTATGACCATTCTTGCCACAATGTGTACATTTCACATTGGTCTTTGATCTCTCGGTCTTTGGCTTCTTACGATTCTTTTCATTGTCATCTTCAGGTACTCTCACCATATTGGCTGCATTCGTCTGAACTGCTGAGACTTCACGTTCAAGTGCTCTCAACGACGAATATCTTTCTAGAAGCTCCTTGTATGTGATATCAGGCTTCTGGCTGACGGCATTGAATAGTTGAATACGTATCGTCTTCTGTAGAGGCAAATCCAATCCAGCCAGGAATATCGTGATCTTCATTTGATCTTCCTTAACATCCTTCAGATTTCCTTTCTGATACAGACGATTCACTTCAGATGCGAACTGCATCACATCCGTGCTCCCATTCATAGCCATGCTCAGTTTGAAGAATCGAATACGAATTTCAAAATCCGTCTCTTTCTTGCCAAAAAGAGCCTTGAGTGCCTTTATCGTATCCTCGAAGGATATCTTCATCACATCTTCTGGTGCTTTGTGGTCTCGATACAATACATTGCACTTCACACTCAAATGACGCAATAGTATTCGAACCTTGTTGCCATCATCCAAATGTTTCGCATCATACTCGAAGAAATCTCGATATTGTTCATACCAATTCTCGAATGTACATTCTTCAGCATCATAATCGAAATTCACAATGCGAGCTTCCATTGCATCAATAGATGGTCCATTAGTCAAGGAACTTTTGCTGTCTTCTCTAACAACATTCTCTTTACTCGCTAACTTCTCAAGTATCTCATTGTTCTTCTTGTTCTGTTCATTCTGCATCTTCATATACTGTTGTTGCATCTTCGCTATCATCTCCACTACCGATGCTAACGTAGTTGCTTCAGCTTCAGCTTCTGGCTTCTCCACTTCTGGCTTCTCCACTTCAGGCATCCTTACTACGAATTATTTGAGTACACTCTCAAAAAAATTCGCGATAGCCTTCGGCGTACTTGTACGAAAACTTCCTACTTGTATTGCCAAATACAAGCCTGCCTATACTTGCCAAAGTATAGTAATATCTGTATTACCAAATACAGATCTGCCAAACTCTGTATTACCAAATACAGAGAAAGTGAACAACAAGAAACAACAAAACAAACAAGAAATAATAAGAATTCACTTACGCGTTAGCTCGTCAAACAATCCTGGTCGCCAATAATGTTATGTCCTTAGGCACAACAAGTAGTAATAATGTAGAGACTTTATTGAGAGAGAGAAACAGTACCACCGGTACAAAGGGACGAACTAGATAAGAATAAAGGAATGACCAATATAGACAGCACGTCAACTAGGGTGACGTGTCATTGACATAGAATAGGGAAATGGGTCATACGCAAATGTATAAGCTATGGTGCAGTCTGATTATGCTAATAGACTTTAGAGCAGACATGGCATTAGCAATAGCCAACATATTAGCCAACATATTAGCAATAGCCAACATATTAGCCAACATATTAGCAATAGCCAACATATTAGCCAACATTTTAGTAATAGCCAACATATTAGCCAACATATTAGCAATAGCCAACATATTAGCCAACATTTTAGCAATAGGCAACATATTGGCAATAGCCAACATATTAGCCAACATATTAGCAATAGCCAACATATTAGCCAACATATTAGCAATAGCCAACATATTAGCCAACATTTTAGTAATAGCCAACATATTAGCCAACATATTAGCAATAGCCAACATATTAGCCAACATATTAGCAATAGCCAACATATTAGCAATAGCCAACATATTAGCCAACATATTAGCAATAGCCAACATATTAGCCAACATATTAGCAATAGCCAACATATTAGCCAACATTTTAGCAATAGGCAACATATTGGCAATTGCCAACATATTAGCCAACATATTAGCAATAGCCAACATATTAGCCAACATATTAGCAATAGCCAACATATTAGCCAACATTTTAGTAATAGCCAACATATTAGCCAACATATTAGCAATAGCCAACATATTAGCCAACATTTTAGCAATAGGCAACATATTGGCAATAGCCAACATATTAGCCAACATATTAGCAATAGCCAACATATTAGCCAACATATTAGCAATAGCCAACATATTAGCCAACATTTTAGTAATAGCCAACATATTAGCCAACATATTAGCAATAGCCAACATATTAGCAATAGCCAACATATTAGCCAACATATTAGCAATAGCCAACATATTAGCCAACATATTAGCAATAGCCAACATATTAGCCAACATTTTAGCAATAGGCAACATATTGGCAATAGCCAACATATTAGCCAACATATTAGCAATAGCCAACATATTAGCCAACATATTAGCAATAGGCAACATATTGGCAATAGCCAACATATTAGCCAACATATTAGCAATAGCCAACATATTAGCCAACATATTAGCAATAGCCAACATATTAGCCAACATTTTAGCAATAGGCAACATATTGGCAATAGCCAACATATTAGCCAACATATTAGCAATAGCCAACATATTAGCCAACATATTAGCAATAGCCAACATATTAGCCAACATTTTAGTAATAGCCAACATATTAGCCAACATATTAGCAATAGCCAACATATTAGCCAACATATTAGAAATAGCCAACATATTAGCAATAGCCAACATATTAGCCAACATATTAGCAATAGCCAACATATTAGCCAACATTTTAGCAATAGGCAACATATTGGCAATAGCCAACATATTAGCCAACATTTTAGTAATAGCCAACATATTAGCCAACATATTAGCAATAGCCAACATATTAGCCAACATTTTAGCAATAGGCAACATATTGGCAATAGCCAACATATTAGCCAACATATTAGCAATAGCCAACATATTAGCCAACATATTAGCAATAGCCAACATATTAGCCAACATTTTAGTAATAGCCAACATATTAGCCAACATATTAGCAATAGCCAACATATTAGCCAACATATTAGCAATAGCCAACATATTAGCAATAGCCAACATATTAGCCAACATATTAGCAATAGCCAACATATTAGCCAACATATTAGCAATAGCCAACATATTAGCCAACATTTTAGCAATAGGCAACATATTGGCAATAGCCAACATATTAGCCAACATATTAGCAATAGCCAACATATTAGCCAACATATTAGCAATAGCCAACATATTAGCCAACATTTTAGTAATAGCCAACATATTAGCCAACATATTAGCAATAGCTAACATATTAGCCAACATTTTAGCAATAGGCAACATATTGGCAATAGCCAACATATTAGCCAACATATTAGCAATAGCCAACATATTAGCCAACATATTAGCAATAGCCAACATATTAGCCAACATTTTAGTAATAGCCAACATATTAGCCAACATATTAGCAATAGCCAACATATTAGCCAACATATTAGCAATAGCCAACATATTAGCAATAGCCAACATATTAGCCAACATTTTAGTAATAGCCAACATATTAGCCAACATATTAGCAATAGCCAACATATTAGCCAACATTTTAGCAATAGGCAACATATTGGCAATAGCCAACATATTAGCCAACATATTAGCAATAGCCAACATATTAGCCAACATATTAGCAATAGCCAACATATTAGCCAACATTTTAGTAATAGCCAACATATTAGCCAACATATTAGCAATAGCCAACATATTAGCCAACATATTAGCAATAGCCAACATATTAGCAATAGCCAACATATTAGCCAACATATTAGCAATAGCCAACATATTAGCCAACATATTAGCAATAGCCAACATATTAGCCAACATTTTAGCAATAGGCAACATATTGGCAATAGCCAACATATTAGCCAACATATTAGCAATAGCCAACATATTAGCCAACATATTAGCAATAGCCAACATATTAGCCAACATTTTAGTAATAGCCAACATATTAGCCAACATATTAGCAATAGCTAACATATTAGCCAACATTTTAGCAATAGGCAACATATTGGCAATAGCCAACATATTAGCCAACATATTAGCAATAGCCAACATATTAGCCAACATATTAGCAATAGCCAACATATTAGCCAACATTTTAGTAATAGCCAACATATTAGCCAACATATTAGCAATAGCCAACATATTAGCCAACATATTAGCAATAGCCAACATATTAGCAATAGCCAACATATTAGCCAACATATTAGCAATAGCCAACATATTAGCCAACATATTAGCAATAGCCAACATATTAGCCAACATTTTAGCAATAGGCAACATATTGGCAATTGCCAACATATTAGCCAACATATTAGCAATAGCCAACATATTAGCCAACATCTTAGCAATAGCCAACATATTAGCCAACATTTTAGTAATAGCCAACATATTAGCCAACATATTAGCAATAGCCAACATATTAGCCAACATTTTAGCAATAGGCAACATATTGGCAATAGCCAACATATTAGCCAACATATTAGCAATAGCCAACATATTAGCCAACATATTAGCAATAGCCAACATATTAGCCAACATTTTAGTAATAGCCAACATATTAGCCAACATATTAGCAATAGCCAACATATTAGCCAACATTTTAGCAATAGGCAACATATTGGCAATAGCCAACATATTAGCCAACATATTAGCAATAGCCAACATATTAGCCAACATATTAGCAATAGCCAACATATTAGCCAACATTTTAGTAATAGCCAACATATTAGCCAACATATTAGCAATAGCCAACATATTAGCCAACATATTAGCAATAGCCAACATATTAGCAATAGCCAACATATTAGCCAACATATTAGCAATAGCCAACATATTAGCCAACATATTAGCAATAGCCAACATATTAGCCAACATTTTAGCAATAGGCAACATATTGGCAATTGCCAACATATTAGCCAACATATTAGCAATAGCCAACATATTAGCCAACATATTAGCAATAGCCAACATATTAGCCAACATTTTAGTAATAGCCAACATATTAGCCAACATATTAGCAATAGCCAACATATTAGCCAACATTTTAGCAATAGGCAACATATTGGCAATAGCCAACATATTAGCCAACATATTAGCAATAGCCAACATATTAGCCAACATATTAGCAATAGCCAACATATTAGCCAACATTTTAGTAATAGCCAACATATTAGCCAACATATTAGCAATAGCCAACATATTAGCAATAGCCAACATATTAGCCAACATATTAGCAATAGCCAACATATTAGCCAACATATTAGCAATAGCCAACATATTAGCCAACATTTTAGCAATAGGCAACATATTGGCAATAGCCAACATATTAGCCAACATATTAGCTGTTATGTCCTTAGGCACAACAAGTAGTAATAATGTAGAGACTTTATTGAGAGAGAGAAACAGTACCACCGGTACAAAGGGACGAACTAGATAAGAATAAAGGAATGACCAATATAGACAGCACGTCAACTAGGGTGACGTGTCATTGACATAGAATAGGGAAATGGGTCATACGCAAATGTATAAGCTATGGTGCAGTCTGATTATGCTAATAGACTTTAGAGCAGACATGGCACCTCCGCACCAAGATATGAACTAGGGCATATCTGACAAACAATAAATATGCACATAATCATATAGTACAGGATAAATAATGTGATGTAATGACAATAGGAATTACGATCAATAATAAGGAATCAATAATCATGGCGATACGAATCAATGGTAGGTTTGACCTCTAGTGGATGAGATATTCAAACGAGAGGGCGGTTGTCTATTACTGGCTGGCCTTGTAGAACCGGTTACGGTAAGCTCAGGTTTAGACTTCTTGTTGTTCACCACGTTATTTGTGGGCACGACGACAGCATCAACATCAACATCAATGACGACGGAATCGGCAGTAGACGGTGAGACGTTGCACTTGGCGGGCTCGACCTGGACGTTGCATTCGACGACGTTGTCGGCGGGAACATTGAAGCTCTCCAGTAATACACTCAGAGGATCACAATCCTCAGTCCATCTCTTATTCAATTGATTCGTATGGGCAGTTACCAAACTACCATCCAATCTCTGGACTTCATACATCACATTTCCTTTCTTTCTGAGCACTACTGCTTCAGACCACTTCTCGTGATTCGGACCATCCCGATCACGATAGTATACAGTGTCTCCTTCGGCGAACTCTTGTGTCACCTTGTCATTCACTACTCTCTCCTCTCCCTCCCTGGGAGACATGAGAGTGAGACAACATCGCATCTTCCTTCCGAGGAAGATCTCTGCTGGAGTACACATCTTCAATTGATTATTTGGAGTGCATCTGTACATCATCAAGAACTTCTGCACGTTCTCATTCTCCGGACCTTCTCCTCTCATCTTCTGCAGTGACCGCTTGAACGTATCCACGAAGCGTTCAGCCTGTCCATTACTCTGCGGATGATACGGTGGCGAGAACATGTGATTGATTCCATACTCCATACAGAATGCTCTCATCTTCTCAGACTTGAACTGAGTTCCATTATCAGAAACTAATGTCTCCGGACTACCGTATCTTGATACGAAGTCTCTCAATGCTTTGACGGTTGCATCAGCCGTAATCCTCTCCATCGTCACGACCTCTGGCCATGTACTATGAACATCCACAATGATCAAGTAGTATCGACCATTCATTGGACCGGCGAAATCCATATGGACTCGCTCCATTGGTCGACTCGACTCTGGCCACTTGATTGGTTCAGCTTTCGAAGGATTCTTGGCAACACTTTCACAACCTTCATAACATCTTACTTGGCTCTCGATATTCTGATCGAAAGTTTCATAGTTAACTCCAACGAGAAACGATCTCGGTTGAGTTTCATCCTTGGGTACTTGCATCTTCTTGAGTACATGCACCTTCTTTGGATCAGGGAGACGTCCAGATTCATTCACGATGAATCTAAGGAAGTGGACTTCATTCTGTCCGAATGCACATTTCTCTGGTCGGATTCTGAATCCAGACTCGCGAATCTTCTCGAGAACTCTCATCAGGTTCTCGTCGTGCTCTTCCTTCGTCCTTCCACTTACAATGACATCATCCAAGTATGCCACTGTCCTGCTCATTCCTGTCAACATCTGGTCCATTATCGACTGGAATATACCTGGAGCAGGCTTAACACCGAACGGTAATCTGTAGTACTGATACAGTCCACGATGCGTATTGATCACGAGCAGCTTCTTAGCTTCCTCGTCGACTTCAACTTGGAGATACGCATCCGAGAAATCGATCATGGAGAAAACTGTTCCACCATTCAATGAGGCGAATATGTCTTCCGGCAGCTTGAGCGGATGAGTACAATCCTCCAGACAGTCATTCCGACCTGTCTTGAAATCAGCACACAATCTCTTTGCACCATTCTTCTTTGCGACTAGCAAGAACGGAGCCGCCCACTCCGAGTGTTCCACCTTGGAAATCACTCCCATATCACATAATCGATCGATTTCTTCCTCACACACCTGCTGGCTGGCATACGGCACTGGCCGCTTGTTACGGAATACCGGCTTTACGCCCGGCTTCAGATACAACTTAGCTGCAGACTTGTTGTACTTCCCCAGTCCAGGCTCACAAACTTCTGGGAAGACATCCTTTACCCAGGTTGTGTAGTCTCCTGACTTGATGTGTGCAATCACCGTTTCATCATTCTCATCCGAGAATGCTCGCTTCAAGTCTAGCTTGAAGAATACATCATTGCCGACTAGTCGAATCGGTCTTGGGGTGACGTGGATCCATGCGTCACATTCTGTACCACAGTATTCCATTCTACTGCGGAACTTGCCGAGGATCTTCATACCTTGTCCATTTGCACATGATACGGTACATGGAGCAGGAACCAACTTAGGGTTCTTCATCTCCTTCCAGTCAACCTCCGAGATGAGCGTCAGATCAGATCCTGTGTCAAGTTGACACTCCATCTGTTTTCCATCCATGGATACATTCACGTACACACGATTGCCTTCAATCAGATTGCAATCCTTAACTTGTACTGAATTGTTCCGGAAGTTCTTCTTCGGTCTCATTTCTGGATGCTTCAACCAGCATCTCTCATCAGTATGACCATTCTTGCCACAATGTGTACATTTCACATTGGTCTTTGATCTCTCGGTCTTTGGCTTCTTACGATTCTTTTCATTGTCATCTTCAGGTACTCTCACCATATTGGCTGCATTCGTCTGAACTGCTGAGACTTCACGTTCAAGTGCTCTCAACGACGAATATCTTTCTAGAAGCTCCTTGTATGTGATATCAGGCTTCTGGCTGACGGCATTGAATAGTTGAATACGTATCGTCTTCTGTAGAGGCAAATCCAATCCAGCCAGGAATATCGTGATCTTCATTTGATCTTCCTTAACATCCTTCAGATTTCCTTTCTGATACAGACGATTCACTTCAGATGCGAACTGCATCACATCCGTGCTCCCATTCATAGCCATGCTCAGTTTGAAGAATCGAATACGAATTTCAAAATCCGTCTCTTTCTTGCCAAAAAGAGCCTTGAGTGCCTTTATCGTATCCTCGAAGGATATCTTCATCACATCTTCTGGTGCTTTGTGGTCTCGATACAATACATTGCACTTCACACTCAAATGACGCAATAGTATTCGAACCTTGTTGCCATCATCCAAATGTTTCGCATCATACTCGAAGAAATCTCGATATTGTTCATACCAATTCTCGAATGTACATTCTTCAGCATCATAATCGAAATTCACAATGCGAGCTTCCATTGCATCAATAGATGGTCCATTAGTCAAGGAACTTTTGCTGTCTTCTCTAACAACATTCTCTTTACTCGCTAACTTCTCAAGTATCTCATTGTTCTTCTTGTTCTGTTCATTCTGCATCTTCATATACTGTTGTTGCATCTTCGCTATCATCTCCACTACCGATGCTAACGTAGTTGCTTCAGCTTCAGCTTCTGGCTTCTCCACTTCTGGCTTCTCCACTTCAGGCATCCTTACTACGAATTATTTGAGTACACTCTCAAAAAAATTCGCGATAGCCTTCGGCGTACTTGTACGAAAACTTCCTACTTGTATTGCCAAATACAAGCCTGCCTATACTTGCCAAAGTATAGTAATATCTGTATTACCAAATACAGATCTGCCAAACTCTGTATTACCAAATACAGAGAAAGTGAACAACAAGAAACAACAAAACAAACAAGAAATAATAAGAATTCACTTACGCGTTAGCTCGTCAAACAATCCTGGTCGCCAATAATGTTATGTCCTTAGGCACAACAAGTAGTAATAATGTAGAGACTTTATTGAGAGAGAGAAACAGTACCACCGGTACAAAGGGACGAACTAGATAAGAATAAAGGAATGACCAATATAGACAGCACGTCAACTAGGGTGACGTGTCATTGACATAGAATAGGGAAATGGGTCATACGCAAATGTATAAGCTATGGTGCAGTCTGATTATGCTAATAGACTTTAGAGCAGACATGGCATTAGCAATAGCCAACATATTAGCCAACATATTAGCAATAGCCAACATATTAGCCAACATATTAGCAATAGCCAACATATTAGCCAACATTTTAGTAATAGCCAACATATTAGCCAACATATTAGCAATAGCCAACATATTAGCCAACATTTTAGCAATAGGCAACATATTGGCAATAGCCAACATATTAGCCAACATATTAGCAATAGCCAACATATTAGCCAACATATTAGCAATAGCCAACATATTAGCCAACATTTTAGTAATAGCCAACATATTAGCCAACATATTAGCAATAGCCAACATATTAGCCAACATATTAGCAATAGCCAACATATTAGCAATAGCCAACATATTAGCCAACATATTAGCAATAGCCAACATATTAGCCAACATATTAGCAATAGCCAACATATTAGCCAACATTTTAGCAATAGGCAACATATTGGCAATTGCCAACATATTAGCCAACATATTAGCAATAGCCAACATATTAGCCAACATATTAGCAATAGCCAACATATTAGCCAACATTTTAGTAATAGCCAACATATTAGCCAACATATTAGCAATAGCCAACATATTAGCCAACATTTTAGCAATAGGCAACATATTGGCAATAGCCAACATATTAGCCAACATATTAGCAATAGCCAACATATTAGCCAACATATTAGCAATAGCCAACATATTAGCCAACATTTTAGTAATAGCCAACATATTAGCCAACATATTAGCAATAGCCAACATATTAGCAATAGCCAACATATTAGCCAACATATTAGCAATAGCCAACATATTAGCCAACATATTAGCAATAGCCAACATATTAGCCAACATTTTAGCAATAGGCAACATATTGGCAATAGCCAACATATTAGCCAACATATTAGCAATAGCCAACATATTAGCCAACATATTAGCAATAGGCAACATATTGGCAATAGCCAACATATTAGCCAACATATTAGCAATAGCCAACATATTAGCCAACATATTAGCAATAGCCAACATATTAGCCAACATTTTAGCAATAGGCAACATATTGGCAATAGCCAACATATTAGCCAACATATTAGCAATAGCCAACATATTAGCCAACATATTAGCAATAGCCAACATATTAGCCAACATTTTAGTAATAGCCAACATATTAGCCAACATATTAGCAATAGCCAACATATTAGCCAACATATTAGAAATAGCCAACATATTAGCAATAGCCAACATATTAGCCAACATATTAGCAATAGCCAACATATTAGCCAACATTTTAGCAATAGGCAACATATTGGCAATAGCCAACATATTAGCCAACATTTTAGTAATAGCCAACATATTAGCCAACATATTAGCAATAGCCAACATATTAGCCAACATTTTAGCAATAGGCAACATATTGGCAATAGCCAACATATTAGCCAACATATTAGCAATAGCCAACATATTAGCCAACATATTAGCAATAGCCAACATATTAGCCAACATTTTAGTAATAGCCAACATATTAGCCAACATATTAGCAATAGCCAACATATTAGCCAACATATTAGCAATAGCCAACATATTAGCAATAGCCAACATATTAGCCAACATATTAGCAATAGCCAACATATTAGCCAACATATTAGCAATAGCCAACATATTAGCCAACATTTTAGCAATAGGCAACATATTGGCAATAGCCAACATATTAGCCAACATATTAGCAATAGCCAACATATTAGCCAACATATTAGCAATAGCCAACATATTAGCCAACATTTTAGTAATAGCCAACATATTAGCCAACATATTAGCAATAGCTAACATATTAGCCAACATTTTAGCAATAGGCAACATATTGGCAATAGCCAACATATTAGCCAACATATTAGCAATAGCCAACATATTAGCCAACATATTAGCAATAGCCAACATATTAGCCAACATTTTAGTAATAGCCAACATATTAGCCAACATATTAGCAATAGCCAACATATTAGCCAACATATTAGCAATAGCCAACATATTAGCAATAGCCAACATATTAGCCAACATTTTAGTAATAGCCAACATATTAGCCAACATATTAGCAATAGCCAACATATTAGCCAACATTTTAGCAATAGGCAACATATTGGCAATAGCCAACATATTAGCCAACATATTAGCAATAGCCAACATATTAGCCAACATATTAGCAATAGCCAACATATTAGCCAACATTTTAGTAATAGCCAACATATTAGCCAACATATTAGCAATAGCCAACATATTAGCCAACATATTAGCAATAGCCAACATATTAGCAATAGCCAACATATTAGCCAACATATTAGCAATAGCCAACATATTAGCCAACATATTAGCAATAGCCAACATATTAGCCAACATTTTAGCAATAGGCAACATATTGGCAATAGCCAACATATTAGCCAACATATTAGCAATAGCCAACATATTAGCCAACATATTAGCAATAGCCAACATATTAGCCAACATTTTAGTAATAGCCAACATATTAGCCAACATATTAGCAATAGCTAACATATTAGCCAACATTTTAGCAATAGGCAACATATTGGCAATAGCCAACATATTAGCCAACATATTAGCAATAGCCAACATATTAGCCAACATATTAGCAATAGCCAACATATTAGCCAACATTTTAGTAATAGCCAACATATTAGCCAACATATTAGCAATAGCCAACATATTAGCCAACATATTAGCAATAGCCAACATATTAGCAATAGCCAACATATTAGCCAACATATTAGCAATAGCCAACATATTAGCCAACATATTAGCAATAGCCAACATATTAGCCAACATTTTAGCAATAGGCAACATATTGGCAATTGCCAACATATTAGCCAACATATTAGCAATAGCCAACATATTAGCCAACATCTTAGCAATAGCCAACATATTAGCCAACATTTTAGTAATAGCCAACATATTAGCCAACATATTAGCAATAGCCAACATATTAGCCAACATTTTAGCAATAGGCAACATATTGGCAATAGCCAACATATTAGCCAACATATTAGCAATAGCCAACATATTAGCCAACATATTAGCAATAGCCAACATATTAGCCAACATTTTAGTAATAGCCAACATATTAGCCAACATATTAGCAATAGCCAACATATTAGCCAACATTTTAGCAATAGGCAACATATTGGCAATAGCCAACATATTAGCCAACATATTAGCAATAGCCAACATATTAGCCAACATATTAGCAATAGCCAACATATTAGCCAACATTTTAGTAATAGCCAACATATTAGCCAACATATTAGCAATAGCCAACATATTAGCCAACATATTAGCAATAGCCAACATATTAGCAATAGCCAACATATTAGCCAACATATTAGCAATAGCCAACATATTAGCCAACATATTAGCAATAGCCAACATATTAGCCAACATTTTAGCAATAGGCAACATATTGGCAATTGCCAACATATTAGCCAACATATTAGCAATAGCCAACATATTAGCCAACATATTAGCAATAGCCAACATATTAGCCAACATTTTAGTAATAGCCAACATATTAGCCAACATATTAGCAATAGCCAACATATTAGCCAACATTTTAGCAATAGGCAACATATTGGCAATAGCCAACATATTAGCCAACATATTAGCAATAGCCAACATATTAGCCAACATATTAGCAATAGCCAACATATTAGCCAACATTTTAGTAATAGCCAACATATTAGCCAACATATTAGCAATAGCCAACATATTAGCAATAGCCAACATATTAGCCAACATATTAGCAATAGCCAACATATTAGCCAACATATTAGCAATAGCCAACATATTAGCCAACATTTTAGCAATAGGCAACATATTGGCAATAGCCAACATATTAGCCAACATATTAGCTGTTATGTCCTTAGGCACAACAAGTAGTAATAATGTAGAGACTTTATTGAGAGAGAGAAACAGTACCACCGGTACAAAGGGACGAACTAGATAAGAATAAAGGAATGACCAATATAGACAGCACGTCAACTAGGGTGACGTGTCATTGACATAGAATAGGGAAATGGGTCATACGCAAATGTATAAGCTATGGTGCAGTCTGATTATGCTAATAGACTTTAGAGCAGACATGGCACCTCCGCACCAAGATATGAACTAGGGCATATCTGACAAACAATAAATATGCACATAATCATATAGTACAGGATAAATAATGTGATGTAATGACAATAGGAATTACGATCAATAATAAGGAATCAATAATCATGGCGATACGAATCAATGGTAGGTTTGACCTCTAGTGGATGAGATATTCAAACGAGAGGGCGGTTGTCTATTACTGGCTGGCCTTGTAGAACCGGTTACGGTAAGCTCAGGTTTAGACTTCTTGTTGTTCACCACGTTATTTGTGGGCACGACGACAGCATCAACATCAACATCAATGACGACGGAATCGGCAGTAGACGGTGAGACGTTGCACTTGGCGGGCTCGACCTGGACGTTGCATTCGACGACGTTGTCGGCGGGAACATTGAAGCTCTCCAGTAATACACTCAGAGGATCACAATCCTCAGTCCATCTCTTATTCAATTGATTCGTATGGGCAGTTACCAAACTACCATCCAATCTCTGGACTTCATACATCACATTTCCTTTCTTTCTGAGCACTACTGCTTCAGACCACTTCTCGTGATTCGGACCATCCCGATCACGATAGTATACAGTGTCTCCTTCGGCGAACTCTTGTGTCACCTTGTCATTCACTACTCTCTCCTCTCCCTCCCTGGGAGACATGAGAGTGAGACAACATCGCATCTTCCTTCCGAGGAAGATCTCTGCTGGAGTACACATCTTCAATTGATTATTTGGAGTGCATCTGTACATCATCAAGAACTTCTGCACGTTCTCATTCTCCGGACCTTCTCCTCTCATCTTCTGCAGTGACCGCTTGAACGTATCCACGAAGCGTTCAGCCTGTCCATTACTCTGCGGATGATACGGTGGCGAGAACATGTGATTGATTCCATACTCCATACAGAATGCTCTCATCTTCTCAGACTTGAACTGAGTTCCATTATCAGAAACTAATGTCTCCGGACTACCGTATCTTGATACGAAGTCTCTCAATGCTTTGACGGTTGCATCAGCCGTAATCCTCTCCATCGTCACGACCTCTGGCCATGTACTATGAACATCCACAATGATCAAGTAGTATCGACCATTCATTGGACCGGCGAAATCCATATGGACTCGCTCCATTGGTCGACTCGACTCTGGCCACTTGATTGGTTCAGCTTTCGAAGGATTCTTGGCAACACTTTCACAACCTTCATAACATCTTACTTGGCTCTCGATATTCTGATCGAAAGTTTCATAGTTAACTCCAACGAGAAACGATCTCGGTTGAGTTTCATCCTTGGGTACTTGCATCTTCTTGAGTACATGCACCTTCTTTGGATCAGGGAGACGTCCAGATTCATTCACGATGAATCTAAGGAAGTGGACTTCATTCTGTCCGAATGCACATTTCTCTGGTCGGATTCTGAATCCAGACTCGCGAATCTTCTCGAGAACTCTCATCAGGTTCTCGTCGTGCTCTTCCTTCGTCCTTCCACTTACAATGACATCATCCAAGTATGCCACTGTCCTGCTCATTCCTGTCAACATCTGGTCCATTATCGACTGGAATATACCTGGAGCAGGCTTAACACCGAACGGT
This sequence comes from Parapristionchus giblindavisi, assembly GCA_943737045.1. NCBI lineage: Eukaryota > Metazoa > Nematoda > Chromadorea > Rhabditida > Diplogasteridae > Parapristionchus > Parapristionchus giblindavisi. The sequence goes on from CALSFV010000536.1 coordinate 35,504, forward strand.
AATCTGTAGTACTGATACAGTCCACGATGCGTATTGATCACGAGCAGCTTCTTAGCTTCCTCGTCGACTTCAACTTGGAGATACGCATCCGAGAAATCGATCATGGAGAAAACTGTTCCACCATTCAATGAGGCGAATATGTCTTCCGGCAGCTTGAGCGGATGAGTACAATCCTCCAGACAGTCATTCCGACCTGTCTTGAAATCAGCACACAATCTCTTTGCACCATTCTTCTTTGCGACTAGCAAGAACGGAGCCGCCCACTCCGAGTGTTCCACCTTGGAAATCACTCCCATATCACATAATCGATCGATTTCTTCCTCACACACCTGCTGGCTGGCATACGGCACTGGCCGCTTGTTACGGAATACCGGCTTTACGCCCGGCTTCAGATACAACTTAGCTGCAGACTTGTTGTACTTCCCCAGTCCAGGCTCACAAACTTCTGGGAAGACATCCTTTACCCAGGTTGTGTAGTCTCCTGACTTGATGTGTGCAATCACCGTTTCATCATTCTCATCCGAGAATGCTCGCTTCAAGTCTAGCTTGAAGAATACATCATTGCCGACTAGTCGAATCGGTCTTGGGGTGACGTGGATCCATGCGTCACATTCTGTACCACAGTATTCCATTCTACTGCGGAACTTGCCGAGGATCTTCATACCTTGTCCATTTGCACATGATACGGTACATGGAGCAGGAACCAACTTAGGGTTCTTCATCTCCTTCCAGTCAACCTCCGAGATGAGCGTCAGATCAGATCCTGTGTCAAGTTGACACTCCATCTGTTTTCCATCCATGGATACATTCACGTACACACGATTGCCTTCAATCAGATTGCAATCCTTAACTTGTACTGAATTGTTCCGGAAGTTCTTCTTCGGTCTCATTTCTGGATGCTTCAACCAGCATCTCTCATCAGTATGACCATTCTTGCCACAATGTGTACATTTCACATTGGTCTTTGATCTCTCGGTCTTTGGCTTCTTACGATTCTTTTCATTGTCATCTTCAGGTACTCTCACCATATTGGCTGCATTCGTCTGAACTGCTGAGACTTCACGTTCAAGTGCTCTCAACGACGAATATCTTTCTAGAAGCTCCTTGTATGTGATATCAGGCTTCTGGCTGACGGCATTGAATAGTTGAATACGTATCGTCTTCTGTAGAGGCAAATCCAATCCAGCCAGGAATATCGTGATCTTCATTTGATCTTCCTTAACATCCTTCAGATTTCCTTTCTGATACAGACGATTCACTTCAGATGCGAACTGCATCACATCCGTGCTCCCATTCATAGCCATGCTCAGTTTGAAGAATCGAATACGAATTTCAAAATCCGTCTCTTTCTTGCCAAAAAGAGCCTTGAGTGCCTTTATCGTATCCTCGAAGGATATCTTCATCACATCTTCTGGTGCTTTGTGGTCTCGATACAATACATTGCACTTCACACTCAAATGACGCAATAGTATTCGAACCTTGTTGCCATCATCCAAATGTTTCGCATCATACTCGAAGAAATCTCGATATTGTTCATACCAATTCTCGAATGTACATTCTTCAGCATCATAATCGAAATTCACAATGCGAGCTTCCATTGCATCAATAGATGGTCCATTAGTCAAGGAACTTTTGCTGTCTTCTCTAACAACATTCTCTTTACTCGCTAACTTCTCAAGTATCTCATTGTTCTTCTTGTTCTGTTCATTCTGCATCTTCATATACTGTTGTTGCATCTTCGCTATCATCTCCACTACCGATGCTAACGTAGTTGCTTCAGCTTCAGCTTCTGGCTTCTCCACTTCTGGCTTCTCCACTTCAGGCATCCTTACTACGAATTATTTGAGTACACTCTCAAAAAAATTCGCGATAGCCTTCGGCGTACTTGTACGAAAACTTCCTACTTGTATTGCCAAATACAAGCCTGCCTATACTTGCCAAAGTATAGTAATATCTGTATTACCAAATACAGATCTGCCAAACTCTGTATTACCAAATACAGAGAAAGTGAACAACAAGAAACAACAAAACAAACAAGAAATAATAAGAATTCACTTACGCGTTAGCTCGTCAAACAATCCTGGTCGCCAATAATGTTATGTCCTTAGGCACAACAAGTAGTAATAATGTAGAGACTTTATTGAGAGAGAGAAACAGTACCACCGGTACAAAGGGACGAACTAGATAAGAATAAAGGAATGACCAATATAGACAGCACGTCAACTAGGGTGACGTGTCATTGACATAGAATAGGGAAATGGGTCATACGCAAATGTATAAGCTATGGTGCAGTCTGATTATGCTAATAGACTTTAGAGCAGACATGGCATTAGCAATAGCCAACATATTAGCCAACATATTAGCAATAGCCAACATATTAGCCAACATTTTAGTAATAGCCAACATATTAGCCAACATATTAGCAATAGCCAACATATTAGCCAACATTTTAGCAATAGGCAACATATTGGCAATAGCCAACATATTAGCCAACATATTAGCAATAGCCAACATATTAGCCAACATATTAGCAATAGCCAACATATTAGCCAACATTTTAGTAATAGCCAACATATTAGCCAACATATTAGCAATAGCCAACATATTAGCCAACATATTAGAAATAGCCAACATATTAGCAATAGCCAACATATTAGCCAACATATTAGCAATAGCCAACATATTAGCCAACATTTTAGCAATAGGCAACATATTGGCAATAGCCAACATATTAGCCAACATATTAGCAATAGCCAACATATTAGCCAACATTTTAGCAATAGGCAACATATTGGCAATAGCCAACATATTAGCCAACATATTAGCAATAGCCAACATATTAGCCAACATATTAGCAATAGCCAACATATTAGCCAACATTTTAGTAATAGCCAACATATTAGCCAACATATTAGCAATAGCCAACATATTAGCCAACATATTAGCAATAGCCAACATATTAGCAATAGCCAACATATTAGCCAACATATTAGCAATAGCCAACATATTAGCCAACATATTAGCAATAGCCAACATATTAGCCAACATTTTAGCAATAGGCAACATATTGGCAATAGCCAACATATTAGCCAACATATTAGCAATAGCCAACATATTAGCCAACATATTAGCAATAGCCAACATATTAGCCAACATTTTAGTAATAGCCAACATATTAGCCAACATATTAGCAATAGCCAACATATTAGCCAACATTTTAGCAATAGGCAACATATTGGCAATAGCCAACATATTAGCCAACATATTAGCAATAGCCAACATATTAGCCAACATATTAGCAATAGCCAACATATTAGCCAACATTTTAGTAATAGCCAACATATTAGCCAACATATTAGCAATAGCCAACATATTAGCCAACATATTAGCAATAGCCAACATATTAGCAATAGCCAACATATTAGCCAACATATTAGCAATAGCCAACATATTAGCCAACATATTAGCAATAGCCAACATATTAGCCAACATTTTAGCAATAGGCAACATATTGGCAATTGCCAACATATTAGCCAACATATTAGCAATAGCCAACATATTAGCCAACATATTAGCAATAGCCAACATATTAGCCAACATTTTAGTAATAGCCAACATATTAGCCAACATATTAGCAATAGCCAACATATTAGCCAACATTTTAGCAATAGGCAACATATTGGCAATAGCCAACATATTAGCCAACATATTAGCAATAGCCAACATATTAGCCAACATATTAGCAATAGCCAACATATTAGCCAACATTTTAGTAATAGCCAACATATTAGCCAACATATTAGCAATAGCCAACATATTAGCAATAGCCAACATATTAGCCAACATATTAGCAATAGCCAACATATTAGCCAACATATTAGCAATAGCCAACATATTAGCCAACATTTTAGCAATAGGCAACATATTGGCAATAGCCAACATATTAGCCAACATATTAGCAATAGCCAACATATTAGCCAACATATTAGCAATAGCCAACATATTAGCCAACATTTTAGTAATAGCCAACATATTAGCCAACATATTAGCAATAGCCAACATATTAGCCAACATTTTAGCAATAGGCAACATATTGGCAATAGCCAACATATTAGCCAACATATTAGCAATAGCCAACATATTAGCCAACATATTAGCAATAGCCAACATATTAGCCAACATTTTAGTAATAGCCAACATATTAGCCAACATATTAGCAATAGCCAACATATTAGCCAACATATTAGAAATAGCCAACATATTAGCAATAGCCAACATATTAGCCAACATATTAGCAATAGCCAACATATTAGCCAACATTTTAGCAATAGGCAACATATTGGCAATAGCCAACATATTAGCCAACATATTAGCAATAGCCAACATATTAGCCAACATATTAGCAATAGCCAACATATTAGCCAACATTTTAGTAATAGCCAACATATTAGCCAACATATTAGCAATAGCCAACATATTAGCCAACATATTAGCAATAGCCAACATATTAGCAATAGCCAACATATTAGCCAACATATTAGCAATAGCCAACATATTAGCCAACATATTAGCAATAGCCAACATATTAGCCAACATTTTAGCAATAGGCAACATATTGGCAATTGCCAACATATTAGCCAACATATTAGCAATAGCCAACATATTAGCCAACATATTAGCAATAGCCAACATATTAGCCAACATTTTAGTAATAGCCAACATATTAGCCAACATATTAGCAATAGCCAACATATTAGCCAACATATTAGCAATAGCCAACATATTAGCAATAGCCAACATATTAGCCAACATATTAGCAATAGCCAACATATTAGCCAACATATTAGCAATAGCCAACATATTAGCCAACATTTTAGCAATAGGCAACATATTGGCAATTGCCAACATATTAGCCAACATATTAGCAATAGCCAACATATTAGCCAACATATTAGCAATAGCCAACATATTAGCCAACATTTTAGTAATAGCCAACATATTAGCCAACATATTAGCAATAGCCAACATATTAGCCAACATTTTAGCAATAGGCAACATATTGGCAATAGCCAACATATTAGCCAACATATTAGCAATAGCCAACATATTAGCCAACATATTAGCAATAGCCAACATATTAGCCAACATTTTAGTAATAGCCAACATATTAGCCAACATATTAGCAATAGCCAACATATTAGCAATAGCCAACATATTAGCCAACATATTAGCAATAGCCAACATATTAGCCAACATATTAGCAATAGCCAACATATTAGCCAACATTTTAGCAATAGGCAACATATTGGCAATAGCCAACATATTAGCCAACATATTAGCAATAGCCAACATATTAGCCAACATATTAGCAATAGCCAACATATTAGCCAACATTTTAGTAATAGCCAACATATTAGCCAACATATTAGCAATAGCCAACATATTAGCCAACATTTTAGCAATAGGCAACATATTGGCAATAGCCAACATATTAGCCAACATATTAGCAATAGCCAACATATTAGCCAACATATTAGCAATAGCCAACATATTAGCCAACATTTTAGTAATAGCCAACATATTAGCCAACATATTAGCAATAGCCAACATATTAGCCAACATATTAGAAATAGCCAACATATTAGCAATAGCCAACATATTAGCCAACATATTAGCAATAGCCAACATATTAGCCAACATTTTAGCAATAGGCAACATATTGGCAATAGCCAACATATTAGCCAACATATTAGCAATAGCCAACATATTAGCCAACATATTAGCAATAGCCAACATATTAGCCAACATATTAGCAATAGCCAACATATTAGCCAACATTTTAGTAATAGCCAACATATTAGCCAACATATTAGCAATAGCCAACATATTAGCCAACATATTAGCAATAGCCAACATATTAGCAATAGCCAACATATTAGCCAACATATTAGCAATAGCCAACATATTAGCCAACATATTAGCAATAGCCAACATATTAGCCAACATTTTAGCAATAGGCAACATATTGGCAATAGCCAACATATTAGCCAACATATTAGCAATAGCCAACATATTAGCCAACATTTTAGTAATAGCCAACATATTAGCCAACATTTTAGTAATAGCCAACATATTAGCCAACATATTAGCAATAGCCAACATATTAGCCAACATTTTAGCAATAGGCAACATATTGGCAATAGCCAACATATTAGCCAACATATTAGCAATAGCCAACATATTAGCCAACATATTAGCAATAGCCAACATATTAGCCAACATTTTAGTAATAGCCAACATATTAGCCAACATATTAGCAATAGCCAACATATTAGCCAACATATTAGAAATAGCCAACATATTAGCAATAGCCAACATATTAGCCAACATATTAGCAATAGCCAACATATTAGCCAACATATTAGCAATAGCCAACATATTAGCCAACATTTTAGCAATAGGCAACATATTGGCAATAGCCAACATATTAGCCAACATATTAGCAATAGCCAACATATTAGCCAACATATTAGCAATAGCCAACATATTAGCCAACATATTAGCAATAGCCAACATATTAGCCAACATTTTAGTAATAGCCAACATATTAGCCAACATATTAGCAATAGCCAACATATTAGCCAACATATTAGCAATAGCCAACATATTAGCAATAGCCAACATATTAGCCAACATATTAGCAATAGCCAACATATTAGCCAACATATTAGCAATAGCCAACATATTAGCCAACATTTTAGCAATAGGCAACATATTGGCAATAGCCAACATATTAGCCAACATATTAGCAATAGCAAACATATTAGCCAACATATTAGCAATAGCCAACATATTAGCCAACATTTTAGTAATAGCCAACATATTAGCCAACATATTAGCAATAGCCAACATATTAGCAATAGCCAACATATTAGCCAACATTTTAGCAATAGGCAACATATTGGCAATAGCCAACATATTAGCCAACATATTAGCAATAGCCAACATATTAGCCAACATATTAGCAATAGCCAACATATTAGCAATAGCCAACATATTAGCCAACATATTAGCAATAGCCAACATATTAGCCAACATATTAGCAATAGCCAACATATTAGCCAACATTTTAGCAATAGGCAACATATTGGCAATAGCCAACATATTAGCCAACATATTAGCAATAGCCAACATATTAGCCAACATATTAGCAATAGCCAACATATTAGCCAACATTTTAGTAATAGCCAACATATTAGCCAACATATTAGCAATAGCTAACATATTAGCCAACATTTTAGCAATAGGCAACATATTGGCAATAGCCAACATATTAGCCAACATATTAGCAATAGCCAACATATTAGCCAACATATTAGCAATAGCCAACATATTAGCCAACATTTTAGTAATAGCCAACATATTAGCCAACATATTAGCAATAGCCAACATATTAGCCAACATATTAGCAATAGCCAACATATTAGCAATAGCCAACATATTAGCCAACATATTAGCAATAGCCAACATATTAGCCAACATATTAGCAATAGCCAACATATTAGCCAACATTTTAGCAATAGGCAACATATTGGCAATTGCCAACATATTAGCCAACATATTAGCAATAGCCAACATATTAGCCAACATCTTAGCAATAGCCAACATATTAGCCAACATTTTAGTAATAGCCAACATATTAGCCAACATATTAGCAATAGCCAACATATTAGCCAACATTTTAGCAATAGGCAACATATTGGCAATAGCCAACATATTAGCCAACATATTAGCAATAGCCAACATATTAGCCAACATATTAGCAATAGCCAACATATTAGCCAACATTTTAGTAATAGCCAACATATTAGCCAACATATTAGCAATAGCCAACATATTAGCCAACATTTTAGCAATAGGCAACATATTGGCAATAGCCAACATATTAGCCAACATATTAGCAATAGCCAACATATTAGCCAACATATTAGCAATAGCCAACATATTAGCCAACATTTTAGTAATAGCCAACATATTAGCCAACATATTAGCAATAGCCAACATATTAGCCAACATTTTAGCAATAGGCAACATATTGGCAATAGCCAACATATTAGCCAACATATTAGCAATAGCCAACATATTAGCCAACATATTAGCAATAGCCAACATATTAGCCAACATTTTAGTAATAGCCAACATATTAGCCAACATATTAGCAATAGCCAACATATTAGCCAACATATTAGCAATAGCCAACATATTAGCAATAGCCAACATATTAGCCAACATATTAGCAATAGCCAACATATTAGCCAACATATTAGCAATAGCCAACATATTAGCCAACATTTTAGCAATAGGCAACATATTGGCAATTGCCAACATATTAGCCAACATATTAGCAATAGCCAACATATTAGCCAACATATTAGCAATAGCCAACATATTAGCCAACATTTTAGTAATAGCCAACATATTAGCCAACATATTAGCAATAGCCAACATATTAGCCAACATTTTAGCAATAGGCAACATATTGGCAATAGCCAACATATTAGCCAACATATTAGCAATAGCCAACATATTAGCCAACATATTAGCAATAGCCAACATATTAGCCAACATTTTAGTAATAGCCAACATATTAGCCAACATATTAGCAATAGCCAACATATTAGCAATAGCCAACATATTAGCCAACATATTAGCAATAGCCAACATATTAGCCAACATATTAGCAATAGCCAACATATTAGCCAACATTTTAGCAATAGGCAACATATTGGCAATAGCCAACATATTAGCCAACATATTAGCAATAGCCAACATATTAGCCAACATATTAGCAATAGCCAACATATTAGCCAACATTTTAGTAATAGCCAACATATTAGCCAACATATTAGCAATAGCCAACATATTAGCCAACATTTTAGCAATAGGCAACATATTGGCAATAGCCAACATATTAGCCAACATATTAGCAATAGCCAACATATTAGCCAACATATTAGCAATAGCCAACATATTAGCCAACATTTTAGTAATAGCCAACATATTAGCCAACATATTAGCAATAGCCAACATATTAGCCAACATATTAGAAATAGCCAACATATTAGCAATAGCCAACATATTAGCCAACATATTAGCAATAGCCAACATATTAGCCAACATTTTAGCAATAGGCAACATATTGGCAATAGCCAACATATTAGCCAACATATTAGCAATAGCCAACATATTAGCCAACATATTAGCAATAGCCAACATATTAGCCAACATATTAGCAATAGCCAACATATTAGCCAACATTTTAGTAATAGCCAACATATTAGCCAACATATTAGCAATAGCCAACATATTAGCCAACATATTAGCAATAGCCAACATATTAGCAATAGCCAACATATTAGCCAACATATTAGCAATAGCCAACATATTAGCCAACATATTAGCAATAGCCAACATATTAGCCAACATTTTAGCAATAGGCAACATATTGGCAATAGCCAACATATTAGCCAACATATTAGCAATAGCCAACATATTAGCCAACATATTAGCAATAGCCAACATATTAGCCAACATTTTAGTAATAGCCAACATATTAGCCAACATATTAGCAATAGCCAACATATTAGCCAACATTTTAGCAATAGGCAACATATTGGCAATAGCCAACATATTAGCCAACATATTAGCAATAGCCAACATATTAGCCAACATATTAGCAATAGCCAACATATTAGCCAACATTTTAGTAATAGCCAACATATTAGCCAACATATTAGCAATAGCCAACATATTAGCCAACATATTAGCAATAGCCAACATATTAGCAATAGCCAACATATTAGCCAACATATTAGCAATAGCCAACATATTAGCCAACATATTAGCAATAGCCAACATATTAGCCAACATTTTAGCAATAGGCAACATATTGGCAATTGCCAACATATTAGCCAACATATTAGCAATAGCCAACATATTAGCCAACATATTAGCAATAGCCAACATATTAGCCAACATTTTAGTAATAGCCAACATATTAGCCAACATATTAGCAATAGCCAACATATTAGCCAACATTTTAGCAATAGGCAACATATTGGCAATAGCCAACATATTAGCCAACATATTAGCAATAGCCAACATATTAGCCAACATATTAGCAATAGCCAACATATTAGCCAACATTTTAGTAATAGCCAACATATTAGCCAACATATTAGCAATAGCCAACATATTAGCAATAGCCAACATATTAGCCAACATATTAGCAATAG